>JAFVLL020001355.1:0-32860 GCA_021397915.2 Tor tambroides
ATCTAATGTTGTTAAATTAATGTTTATAGCATATTTCAGTTTAATGAGTCTCACCATGATGGTGTTTAGTGCTTGTGTGAATGACACTGTGCACCTTTTATATATGCTAATATTTAAAAGCTGCTTGTGATGGGCTTTGTTTCATCATGTGACTTTCTCATCACAACCTGCATTTGGTGGTTACCAGTGTATTTCAAAGGTACGAAACAGATTTCAGTACTTTAATAGGTTGGTATATTAACATTATATCAGTTAAAGAAATTATGGTATTTAACTGTAAATTTAAGCTAAAACCATAAAACCTAAAACGTTGTTACCTTTTTTTTTACGGTAGAATTTCAGCAACCACAGCTGCCAGTTTTTTACCGTAAATTTTACAGAATTTTTTTTTAACAGTGTACATTGTTAGAAAAATTAAACACTATTTTATATTTAATATAATTAAAAAGCTACAAAAATATGATGACTTGATGTTGAATGTCAACTCCGTCACTGGCCCGTCACCACTGTCAGACAGAAAATCTTACAGTGGTGACATTTTTTACATTTTAATGAATGCCTGACAGTGTTGACAAAAAGTGGGGACACAACTTTGAAACCTTCCTTTGATATGAGATATTAAGTGTTGCTTTTGATAAAACAAGCTTTTTTTCATCATTAAAAAAAACATTATCCATTTTATTGCATATGAATGATTGAAACCTTCTCTGTGGACACACTGCTTTAGATGTAGTGAGAAGACAATAAGTTTCATAGATATATAAAATAATAATTATAAAATTAAATTGAAGGGGATAATTGTGTTAAATACATTCAATTATTAATTCCTCAATACCATTGAAAATCATTTTAATTTAAAACCTAAAAGCAGTTCCAATTGCTGGACATGTTTTGTCCAATGTCTCAAGAGTCAGTGTTTGTAGAGTTTGTCATCCGTCTCTTTCTCTGGATCTATATCCTCATTGTCAATTCTTATCTGTCTTTTGTATTGAAATCCGTCTCTCAACTCAGAGACAAACTTCAGCAGTTCTCCGGAGAGACTATAGAAAACATATCTGGAACAGGTAATTTATCTCAGAAATGAAATGACCATCATTAATTGGATATAAAAAATGCAGCATGTGTAGGTTTAATTTCCTGTTGACATGAGAATTAAACCACAGCTGTGTTTTGATATCCATAGTGATCCTGAATATGACACCAAGCAGGAGAACCTTCAATGTAAGTTATTAGAAAAACACACATAAAACACAAGACTTTTCTATAGCAGTGCAGTGTAGAGCAGTTACTAGAAAGTCAGTTTTTGAAATTTGTGAATCAATGTGAATCGCTAGAAGACTGAATCGCGATTCATATGTGAACTGATTTTCCCCCACCCCTAATTGTGGTATATATAAACTATATATCATTATAATATATCTCCCACCCCTAGTAAGAATAAACTGGTATTACACTTGACCTTTCTGTCCCCCTCACTTGATATGCCCCGACGCTAAACACTTCCACATTAAAGACCGTCTTTATAAATCTGAATGTTGGCTTAGATAGAACATAAACTAGGCAGGAAGTCAGGTGAGGTTTCAAGACATGTTATGACAGTTTAATATTAATAATCAGATGGAAGTCTTTTAAGCACATGTGTGTTTCAGAATTGTTCAGCTCTCAGGTGCGAGTTTCTGCAGGGTGGATTTCAGGCAGTCTCGAGCATTGCTGCAAGGCTCCAGCGACTTATTCGGCCTGTATATAAAAACCCCCCCGAAAAAACACATGACATCACATACAATTAATAACAAAAAAAAGTTCATGAATGTAAACACTTCTCTTTGTTGAGTTACCTGGCCATGAAAGCGTTCAGCACAGTGATGTGTTCTCGAGGGAAATAACTCTGTTTCACTGCATGTTCCAAACACTGTAGATATCCTGGGACGACTTTCACCGGCTTCAGTTTGTCTTCACTCTACAGAGAGAGAAATGAACATCAAAATGCACTTTCCACCATCAGGTCCAACAGTTTTAGTCATGGTGAGTGATGAAACCAATTGCATTTCTATTAGGACAGGGGTTTTCAAACTGGGGTTCAGGGTGAGATGACATGAGATGAAAAACAATTGGAAATAAAAGCTAAATATACATATAGTTCTATGTAGAAATTTAAAAAGCAATAATAACGTGTCTGAGGGTCTTAAAAAGTAGTGTAGTAATTTGCCTTTCCACAAATTAAGCCCTTAAAAGGTCTTAAATTAGAGCAGAAAGTCTTACATTTATAAAGTCATGGCATTAAATGTTGCATGCACTACAAAAATGAACATCTTTGTTAGTATTTGTCAGTACAAATATCTAAACACCCTTAAATCAATCATTTTATTTTCAGAAACTGAGGAAAATTGAGTAAAGTGAGTTTATGCTTGAAACAGTCTGTCAATAGGGAATGAAAGCTTGTTTTGCTTTGAATCAAAGTTGATTTTTCTGAGCCCATTGGTAGATATTTATTTTTAAATTCTCCTCATTTTGATAAATTTCTCAGAAAATAACACTTCGTATTGTCATTTTTGCACATTTTGTTCAGTGTAATCAGAACGTACAGAAAAAGTTATTTCCATGTTATAGTTAAGCATTTTTTTTTTTTTTTGTAAAATCAATGATAAATTCAGTTGGAAGTTGATCAGTTGGAAGTTGTATTTTCAAACTATTAGTGTCCTGCTAATACAGCTCATTGCATTTTCCTTAGACATTTGCATTTATAAACCATACATTTTCTTTAATTGGAAATAAATAAATACATTTTCCTTAATAATGTTTTAAATTTACTTTCCTAAAACTTGCAGAAACCCTAATAATATTTCTTAAAAATTCACTATAGAGAATATTTCTGTACGATATCTCCAAGTGAAAGAAACAAAAAAAACTATGTGAAAAATCTATTTGCAAACAGATTAGCTCAGTTTGTGCTCCCAGTCTGAATGCGCTAAACATTTGTACCTTCAACAGCCCGAGCATCACCAACAACGACGACATAAAACTCAAACCCTGGAAGGAAGGTGTAAGGAAGGCTTTACTCAGCACTGCGTCTGAAACACACAGACACACGAGAATCAGTCAGACGTCTCAGATAGTTCAGCATCCGTCTGACAGATGTTCATCTCACCGATGCTCTCCAGCACAGCTGATTTCACCTCGGCGTCGTCTTCCCTATACACAGAGGAGATCTTCAGAAACGCTTCCGCTGTCTTACTCACGTCCAACACGTCCACCTGTGGAAAAACACTCAAACGCTCAGCACTGGGCCTGTCGCAATTATTACACAGCATTGAGACATAATCAGGTTTCTGCAGGTTTAATGAAGGTAAATTTAAGATTTTTTTAAAGAGCTTTTAAAGGCTACGTAACAGGATTTCTGCTGGTCTTAAATAGCCCTTCCACAAAACCGGAGCAGAAAGTCTTAAATTAATCAAGTCATGGCATTTGATTTAATGTTGCATACATTGCAAAAAATGTAAAACTTCCTCAGTATTGTTGTCCTGTTTTCCAACAAATATCTAAGCATCCCTAAATCAAGATACATTTACTGGAGATGCAAATTTAACATATGAAGTCTTGTTTTCTGAGAAATTGGGTGTATGCTTCAAACAAGAACGAATATCTGTCAATGAGGTATGAAAACTTGTTTTTTTCTTTGAATTGCAGTAGGTTGATTTTTTTTAGCCCATTCTTGTTTCAATCATAAATTCAACAAGTTTTCTGACCTCACTGGCAGATATTTATTCTTGTTTCAAGCATGAACTCACTTCATTTTCTCACTTCATTTGTTCAGTTTCTCAGAAAACAAGACTTCATGTGTTCATTTTGCATTTCAAGTAAATGTATCTTGATTTAAGGATGTTTACATATTTGTATTGGAAAACAAGACAAATACTGAGGAAGATATTCATATTTTTTTGCAGTGCATGCAACATTTAATGCCACAAATTCATGAATTTAAAGTGCCCCTATTATGGGTTATGAAAGGTTCATATTTTGGTTTTGGGAGTCCCCAACAAAAGGTTAACATGCATGCAAGGTCAAAAACACTTTCATTTTCTTATAATATGCATTTATTTTTACCTTATTTGCTCAACGACTCCCAAACGATTCGTTCAACGATTAATTTTTCCAAACCCCTCCTTTGATTGGTCGATTTTATTTAAAGCAGTGTTTGTGAGCTTTTAACGCTCCAAAAGCGGCACCAAGTGGCAAAGAATAAAATTGCATTTTCATTCAGACCAAAGCGAAAATCCAAGTTTTCCCAGGTCTGCACGTGCAACAAGTGGGCAGACAATATGCTAATATTTCACTTTGATGTCAACATGAAACATTTGGGATTCGTTTTAAAAACGACTCGTTTCAATGATTCAGAGTCGACTCTTTCTTTTGAGAGACAATAACTTTATACAGGGTGCACTTTCAGATCTAAAACGTTGCAGGATGTTTTCATTCACTTTCATTTTTTACACACTGCATGAAAGGTCATTTTCAAAAATCCATAATAAGGGCACTTTAAGACTTTCTGCTCTGATTTAAGACCTTTGTCAGGCCTTAAAATGCAGAAGGGCAAGTTAAAACTTAATTAATTAGTTTAAAAGATTGTAAATGTCACAAGCTAAAAAGACTGACCTGCTGCTGGATGAGGGAGCTTCTCTTTGTGCCGAGTCGCAGGAGTTTGTCTGGAGACGGAAAGCTCAGGAAAGATGAGACGTCTGGAGTACGAGGTGCTGAAGGTGGCGTTGAGAACTATGTAAACAGACACACATTTATTTTGTTCTCACTTATGTTTCTGTTTTGTAATGTTGATTTGAATTGTGCTTCAAACAGGAAGAATTGACGGTTTGATCAAACCTGGTTTAATTCACTCTTTTCTTCTCCCTCCTCTTCTTCTTCCTCTTCTTCCTCCTCCTCCTCTTCCTCCTCCACATCTTCATCATCGTCATCCTCCTCCTCCTCGTCATCCTCCTCCTCATCTTCATCTTCCTCAGGTTCTCCCTCGTCATCACTGTGACATGAGAAGGAATTACCCTCCATTCATACGAAATCATTTGAGAACCGAAAGCTCATGCAAATCAGGTAAAGGTTAAAAGTATCTCTTTTTGACTTTAAGATGATGAGAATTTGGGAGAGAAATGTACTGAACTGTCATGAATGTCACAATGTAGTTTTTTGTTCAGGGTGTGTTTGATACCTCAGAGAGCCCAGTTTGTCTCCCATGTTCATGTTCTCCATCACCTCTCGCAGATTTTCACAGCCTTCTTCACCTAAACTGTTACCTAAAGACAAACATAATCAAATGTATGATGTGGATGTGTTTCTAAATGTTGCTGCAGTGTGTACTTTTTTTAATTATACAAGTTTATGTCAGGGACGTTATTTTAGTATTATTTATATACTATTATAGTTTTTATTAACCTTTTTTAGTTTTAATATATAATGATATTAATAATGTTAATAATATTATTTACTAATGTTTTTGAAACATTCATTTTCATGTTTCAGTTTTCATTTTAGTTACATTTTTAGTCATTTTGTTGTGCCTTTTATTAGCTCTTCATATTACTATTTAGATTTAATTTACTCTTTATTTCAGTTTATTATTATTAAGTATTCCAACTTAAAACATTAAATTTTCATTTAAAGTTATTCATCTACAATTAATATTCATTTCAGCTTTATTTCAATTACCAAACACTGTTTTATTAGTCATAGTTTATAATTATAATGATTATAACCAGTCTTACCATTGAAATATTAATATAGTTTTATTAATACTTTAAATTCATTTTTATTTTTAATTTCTCTGTATTCATTTTCATTTTAGGGCCAGTTTTACTAAACAGGGCAAATTAGCGCGAGAGCGCAATTCCAAAACAGCACTGATGGGTGTGGAAATTTCTGTGGGTGATTTACTAACAACTGTGCAAATTAAAGAACACAGATGCAACATCTCTTTTCTATATCAACCAATGCAATATACCACACGCAGCACAAATTAGAGTAGTCGCAAATAAAGAATAAATAAATAAAGAAGCCACTTCCAGGCTTCCAGAGGCCAAAAAATGAAGGGTTGCAAGAAGTTTTGAAAGACCTGGTATTGTGTGACTCCTAGTTGAGGGTTCTAAGTCATCTTTTATTTCCTGAAGCAATTTAAAATTAACATGGCTTGGCAAACTATGTGTTCGGATAATGTGTTCTTCTGGAATTCCAAATAAATGAACTCGTGTGGAAAAAATCCTCTCCCTTCTACCACGCGCTCTCTGTTCTCGGTGATGCCTCCTCTAGCAACAATAATTGAAGCCATTTCAAGCGCAAAACAGTTTAAGACATGCTTTTTTGGGGGTGTTAAATAATGCCACAAATACCAGTAATCTGACGAGCGCAAATGTTAGTAAATCTCATTGCATGATTCATTTTAATACTCTCCTCCCTTAAATTTTGCGTCTGAAAGGGAACATTTCTGTTTGTATGTATGTTTGTACCATTCAGGTCGAGTTTTTCTAACTGATCTTTATGCTGGACGGATCGAGCCACTTCCAACGCAGCATCCTCTGTGATTTCCCCAAAAGATAGATTCAGCTCCTGGTGAGAGTGAGACGAGCATGTTTACCGATTTAGCTTGTTTCATGTCATCATCTTAAGTCCTTTAGCCAAAGCTACATAGCACAGATGCTGATCAATTATCAGTACCTTGAGTATCGGCAGTCCTTCTCTCAGGGTCTCTGCCATGGCACTGGCTCCTTCAGACCGAACAAGACAGTCACCAAAATTTATCACCTGCACATTGCGCAGGTGTTTCAAAGCCTAACAAACAGAGAAACACCATTGAAATTAAGGCAAGAAACAATAGGAAAAAAAAACTAAAAAAACATTGGTTTTCATTCACTGATAATTGTTGGGCAATTTTGTTTTCATAACATTTCTTCTTTCATACCAGTGAAAAGAAAACATCCAAAATACATAAATCAGTTAGCTGAAATGTTTACCTATTTTTAACAGCTTAATTTATGAATTTAGCTGTTGAAGTAATTTCACAGATTTTCTAGCTAAACCACAGTATCTGTTTTCAAGTGTACCTGTGCCATGGCAATCGCTCCTCTCTTGGTGAAAGTGTTGTCGTTGAGGTTCAGGACTCGCAGTTGTGGGTTGTGCTGCATTGCTGTGGCTAAAGCTGTGACTCCCGGGTAATTGATGCCATTCTGGGGCATGTGCACTTCCTCCAGACTGCCAATCAACTAAGACGATAAAGCAACACCAATAGATCATTGGAGAAGATAAAGCAACGGAGCAACAGATTTTCAATTAATGAGCAATAGAGAACATAAAGCAATGGACCAACACCACTAAAGCAATGGAGAAGACAAAGCAATGGAGCAACAGACTTTCAATTAACATGCAATGGAGAACATAAAGCAATGGACCAGCACCAGTGGAGCAATGGAGAAGACAAAGCAATGGATCAGCACCAGTGGAGCAATGGAGAAAATAAAGCAATAGAGCAACAGACTTTCAATTAACATGCAATGGAGAAGATAAAGCAATGGACCAGCACCAGTGAAGCAATGGAGAAGACAAAGCAATGGATCAGCACCAGTGGACCAATGGAGAAAATAAAGCAATGGAGCAACAGATTTTCAATTAATGAGCAATAGAGAACATAAAGCAATGGACCAATGGACCAACACCACTGGAGCAATGGAGAAGACAAAGCAATGGAGCAACAGACTTTCAATTAACGTGCAATGGAGAAGATAAAACAATGGACCAGCACCAGTTGAGGAACGGAGAAGACAAAGCAATGGATCAGCACCAGTGGATCAATGGAGAACATAAAGCAGTGGACCAATGGACCAACACCAGTGTACCATTAGAAAAGATAAAACATCACAAATAGACCAACACCAGTGGAGTACTGGAGAAGATAAAGCAATGGACCAACACCAAAGGTGAACATTTGAAAATCAAGAAAAATGATTGATGTCATTTTGTAGGATTGTATTTCAGAGTCATTTCTCATATGGTTCAGCACCTGAAAGGCCTGCGCCAGTGCTGTGGCTCCATCGTTCTCCAGTCTGTTCCTGCCTGCGATGAACACCTTCAGCTGCAAGGGGGTGCCGAGCGCACTGGACTCCTTATGACACGCAGTCAAAGCCGCCGCCAGGATCTAGAGAAGCAGGTAACATCAAATTTTCAGAGAAATAAATTGGCAACATAATAGAACACAAAAGTGACGCCCAAGATTTCAGGGCATAATGACATCATTATCATGAACCCCGCCTACCTTTCCTCCTCCGATTCCCATTCCGCAGTTGTTCAGACGCAGTTCCTGCAGTGTGTGGCAGGCGGCGCTCTTCAGCAGCTTCTCGATGCCTTTCACGCCATCGGGTCCGAAAGCGTTATCACTCAGATCCAGAACCTTCAGCCGAGCTCCAGCCATGATTAATGCATCACCCAGAGAAACCTAGAGAGGTGACGTTTACTAGTTTCAATTTAAACAGTCTGTTATAGTTACTACTACTATTTATGAGTGCACTGGGTTTAATAAAGAGTTTGCAAAAGTGTTTGCTCTAAAAGATGAAATACTAACTCAAGTGTTCATCTTACCAGCGCTGGAGGAATCTCAGCTCGCAGGCGGCCAGTAAACATGTCGCTCCAGTGGCAGCACTAACATGAGAGAAAAACAAAAAAGGTATCGCCATATGACGACATGTTTCATAAGCATACAGTACATTATTATTATCATCTAAATGTAGTTTCTTGCTCTTGGAAGCCAAAAACACAATGCACTGATTTCCTAAGCAGATATGGTGATGGAATGCATAAAATATATAATGGGAGGAAATATTAGGCCTATATGGTAAGACTGTACAAGGTTTCATTTGTTAACATGAATTAACAATGCAGACAACTTATACAGCGTTTATTAATCTTAGTTTATGTTTATCTCTTTTAACATTAGTTAATGCACTGTGAACCCACATGAACATTTTTCTTAATTAACATTAACAGATTATAGTTATATATTGTTATATATAATATATTGCTATATTAAATAAATATATTGCTCATTATGAATTCATGTTAACAAATAAAACCTTATTGTAAAGCGTTACCAATGTATAATTGCTATATTCAAATTACTTTGCAAATCCAAAGATTCTTGGGTGAACGTAAAAGTTTTGCAAGATAATAAATGCACCGAAATATAATTTCTCATTTTATATCCCATCTCATAATTTTTATTCATCATAATGTTGAATTTAGTTTTTCTCGCTGAAAATGAACCTGCATTCAATATAGTCTCGGTCATATTTGTTCATGTTTCTTTTTTAATGATGTCTTAATTACATCAAATGACAGATCAATTTGTGGAACATTTTTCGACACAATGTATTTGACATCAACAACAAAATACATGCGATTTGTCTTCTCGTGCCTTTTAAAATTTGATAAGCTGGTTTATTTTTCTGTCATTTACGATGCATAAGTGGGTGCATTAAATTACTTGATTTAGCATTGTTTTTTTTTCTGCTGCCCTTTTTTAGGCTATGTTTAGGGTTTGGGTACAAATGAAATAAGGCAAGATGATCTGGCACATGCACCTGCAGGTCGCTCTTCTTCTGCAGGGCTTTAGCAATGGTCTGTGCTGCCTCCACGCCGATTGTGTTTCCTTCCAGTCTTAGCGCACGCAGACCGTCAAACTCCTCGATCGCCTTCACCATCTTCTCCACTGCACACAACACAACATTACATCTGTTACTATTTCATGAAGATGCATAAACGTGTGAAATTAGGAGATCATCGGCAGCTCACCAGACTGAGCGTTGTCCAGTTTAAGGCCTTGTCCTTTATAACTGAGCTCGCCCTCATCGACTTGAGTTTTCGCCAATGAGTCAGCGAGATTTGCCACATCATCTGATGCCATCTTGACACCAACTGAAGACAACACATAAACAAGAGTTTAACTTGTTTTTTTTTTTGTTTTTTTCTGCTAAGGAGACAAAGAAAGTTCATGTGAATTATAAAGACAACTTTAAGCACACATTAAAATCAAACCCACTTCATTTTTACTATTAATTAATATTTTTTACTAATATTATTACTTATCATGTTATATTTACAATTATTAACACAGTAAATGAGTAATTATATATTTATAAATATTAATTAAATTGTACTGATAAATTCATCCCATGTAAACTTACTTTACATGTTAAAACGTTAAATATTCTAGTGTAACCGATGTGGTTCACCCCTAAAGTCATGATGTGTGTTATGTTTACATAAATGTACGCGTCTCTATGAACATGTTTCAGATTCATTCACACTGACACATGATCAGCACGCAAAACACGTTTTAAGTGACGCAGCCTATTTACAGCCACTAGACACTCGTTTCCGGAGCACACTTCGCCTATAAATATTCGGTTTGTACTTACAGGTGGTGTTTGATGTGATTTTCTGGGTGCAGTATTTTTGTATTTCTGTGACAGACACCTCTTCCTCCCGCTCGTTCTGATGACGCAGTGGCGTAGACGCGCAAGGGTTCATGGGATTTGTAGTACTACTCTTGGTTTTATTACAGTCAAAAAGTAGTAACGATGATTTTTGGCGTATTGATTACCATTTGTATAACAAGTCAAGAAAAGTCACCATTATATACAGCGCTTATTAAAATACAAATTGTGTCAAAGCAGCTTTACAGTATTAAACGGGGAAATAGTGTGTCTTTCGCCTCAATTTTACTTCAAATACCATGGTTAAACTATGGGTAGTGTAGCAAAACCATTAATCGGTGGTTACCATGGTTTAACTTAACTATTTATTATTCGTTTATTTAACTATTTATTTATTATTCGTTTATTCGTTATATCTTAGTTTGTTTTTAATTAGTTGTCTTCTGTGTGTTGTATTTTTACTTGTTTGTTTTATTATGTGAAGCGCTTTGAGAAACTGCTTTAAAGGCGCTATATAAAAATAAAGTTATTATTATTATTATTATTTATTACAATCCATTAAGGCACTGTTTTGACTTGTTTAGTTATTTGTTTGTCTATCATACATTGAACAAATTCATCTTATATATGGTTTTTGTTGGCAAATTTAATTATTAATAAATTTGTGAGAGTGTGACTGAATTCTTGTAGAGATACTGCAATGCTTGGAGGGAATTCAAGGCCTTTGTTCAAGGCCACTGTAATCTGACTGAAATACTTTTCCCAGAACACACACTTATGCCAACAAACTAATAACAATGAGTTTTAAGCACATTCAGTAAAGACCAGGTCAGTATATGTGTTTGATACGTGCTTTTTTTTTTTAAAACGATTAATGCGTTTAACAGTATTATTCCAGTCCAGGCAGCCGTCAAAGTCACGTGATACGTGATACTTTACTCAGCGCTGTTCAGGATGGACCAATCACAGTTGTTCGTTGATTTCTGGACATAGATTACTTGAACATAATTTTACAATATTTAATATAGTGTATGTTAATTTGTATCCCGGTTATCAGTTCTATAAATTGATATTTACAAAATAATATGGTTTCTACACTATATACTTGACCAATAATGCGACAAAAAGTCCAGAGATTCAAATGTGTTTGAATGAAGGATTCGGCTCTTCCAGCCAGAGAGCGCCTCCTGGCGGAAGCGCCGCGCGTCTCATGGAAAACGGTTATTAGCTGTAAACGTTTGTCGGGTTCATAGTGGAGCGGTGCAATATTCACACACATATTTGGCAAATGTCTAGAGATTGATCGGTTAACAATCTGTCAGTCATTCCGCTAATGTTTTACACACAAACCGCCAACGAAACACGCGCGAAACTCAGAAGAAATCGCTTTTTGTCGTGATTTTGTTCAGTCACAGGTGAGTTCAGAGTCTGACTAACGTTAGAGTCATCTGGAAAGTTTGTGAGTTCACAGCTGTGATTCAAATACGACCTTATTCTGAGGATATATTTGCTCTTTTGTGGCTGACATTATGGATTACTAGATTGTCGTTCTGAATGTGTATTTCCAGCTGCTTCAGTTTCGTTTTTGCAGAAACTGTATGGGAGGAAGTGAAGTCGAGTGAGTTTGGGCGTGTTTCAAATTTCCAGTTGTCTTCCCTTCTATTACAGTAGCGGTTTTGAGTGTCATCCCAGCCAAGGAAACGTCCTCAGATATTTGACTAACGTTCAGACAAGGCTCTTTTAAAGTTAGAAACAAGCAGTCTTCCAGTAACGTTACGTGTAAAGTTATCTGGTCTTTAATAACGTTCTCATAACGTTACAAAAATCATTATTTGTACATTATTCATGGTACGTTTTTCTGAAACCGTTTAGTTGAGCTTTTTTTGGCCATTTCACCATAATGTTTGTAAAATTATAAAATGGACCGTTCCTGTAATGTTTCTTTACATAACCATATTTGAAACATAAAAAAGTTTGATAATGTAAATTAATAATCAAATTTTGGTTCGTTTAGAAACGAAATAACTTTTTCATAATTTTACAGTTTCGTTAGCAAACATATTTTTAGAGCATTATTTTGAAAGCTGGGGGAGCAGCATGCTATAATGATGATAATAATAATGCTGTCTAGGTAGCCATAGGTTTTGACTCCTCAGACACAAATGAAAACTTATAAATAAACTGCTGAAAATGCATAAATATACTGTACACTGATGTAATCATTTAAAACTTTGACGCTTTAATATTTGGTGTATGTACTGCTGTATATACACCAAATATATGATTTATAATACACACTTTCAAGAAAGCATTGGTGTCTTTTGAGACTGTAAAGGTGAACAGCTGGTAAACGTGGACTTTTGCACGTGTTTGTTTGTTTTTCAGGTTTGTGATGGTCAAACATGAGCGGTGAGCGTCAGAAGCGTCGGGAGGAGATTCAGAGAGCGCTGAGCTTCATCAAGTACTAAAAAAATGGATTATTCTTTTACTTTAAGTATCATTAATTCCTGTTGACTGTCGTATCTCAATCACAGTGTTGATTTTGGGTTGTTGTTCATGTCTGCAGATGTTCTCTGCCTTTTCCAGACCCTGAAAGCTATGAGGTTGGGCTTGAGGAAATATTTTGCTTATCTAAATGAAGACAAATTCACATTTTCTCTCTAAAGCAGAGCTAAGTAAAACATGAGTGGACCAGCAAATTTTAAAAACGTTCTTATATAATAAGTTGTCTGTTCGTTTCTTCTGTCCTGTTGTCGTTCATGAGGGGTTTGTGGTTCAGCTGGTGTGTGATCTCCTAGATGAGGGCAATGCCGCGTTTCGAGAGGGCGATTGGACGCACGCGCGTGGTCATTTCTGCGAGGGCGTCAACGTGGCGCTTTACGCTCAAGCCGAGGGGCTGAACGTTCCCGCTGCCCTGCTGGAGAGTCTGTACATCAACCGTGCGGCTGTTTATCAGAACATGGTGAATTTGACACCAAGGTCTATGTATTTTTGTAGGCCAAACCATTGGCTTTTGGATTAGTGCAGACAATAAGATCTGTGTGACCAACAAAAGTGTGTGATTCTTACACATTTCACTCATCTTGATAATCTGAACACAACTTTTATGAATTTTGAAGCCTAAATATAATTGTCAGAAATAAAAAAGCTAAAGATAGGGCTATAAACAAACTACACCATTGTAGGATATTAAAAAAAAAAAAACACACAAGGGGTTTTACTGATATATTTTATGATGCTGGGCAACAATTAATTGTCATTAATCGCATCCAAAATAAAAGTTTTTGTGTACATAATATATGTGTGTGCTGTGTATATTTATTATGTATATGTAAATTAACGTGTTATATTTGAGAAAATTTTGTTTATTTTTTAAATATATTTGTATAAATTATATGAATATAAATATATACATGTAAATATTTTCAAAATACTGTATGTGTGTGTCTTTATATATACATAATAAATATACACAGCACACACACACACACATATATATATATATATATATATATATATATATATAAACAAAAACTTTTATTAATCATGATTCATTTTTGCCAAGCTCTAATGTAAAATAAATTGTGAGAATATCTTGAGTTTATTTTTATGTATTTAACCAAAAACCCTTAAGAAAAACCCATTGACTTTAGGAAGAAAGTGCTACATGTAACATTCAATTAGTTTCTGAATTTTAGCTTTTTAAGTTCCTAATATATATTTTATGTTGCAGATGAAGTCATGTGTATTTTCTCTCTGTCTGTGTCAGGGTGAGTTTGACAGCAGTGTGAAGGACTGCGATCGCGCTCTGGATGTGTGTAAGGACAGCACTAAGGCGTTATATCGCAAGGCCGTGTGTCTGAAGGAGTCTGGGAAACTGAGAGAGGCCTACGACTGCAGCACTGCATGTCTGCTGGCCTCACCGCAGGTAAACTACACACATCTGTTATCATTCTCATGGAAGTGAATATTACTGATCATTGACCATTTTCCCTAATAGTGTTTCTAGGGAGAAAAAAAAAACCTTTGAATTGGGTGTGTTAACTAAGCGAGACGTGCAAAATATGCAGAGCGGGGGGGCAGGAGGACTGGTATTGGGAACCGCTGGGCTACATCATGTGTCATTCACCAATGAGAAAACTTTATAGTACAGTCAGTAAAAGTACTACAATACCAGGAAGGAAGATCGGGTTGTTGATGTTTGTCTGCCATTCCCGCTCTGTCTGCACAGCGTGTGTGAACGCACTGATGACGTATCTGTCTGCGCAAACAGGGTGCGCAGAGGTATGCAAATACATACGTTGACAGGCAGGTAGGAAAGCCAATTAAAACGCTTGGACCGAGCGTTTTGATTGGACGAACATTTCCTGGTCCTACGCCTTCCACAGAATATATGAATACAGATAAATACATTTAGACCACTTAACTTAATGATTGCTATCGGGATGTCAAGAGACTTTTAACCAGCATAACAAAAAATGTTTCTGAAGACAATCACCTATTGCACCTTTAAATATTTGTTTCATTAAACAACATGTTCTTGATTAGTTGTATCAGGGTCATGTGACTGACTGTCTCATGTGTGTCTCTGCAATGTTTCCTATGTTTTTTAGGATCAGACAGTCAGTAATTTGTCCAAGGAAATTGCAGCCAGTCTGGGCCTGAAAAACAGAAAAGCATACATCAGTTCTCATGTGAGTACCCAGAATCCTGTGCAGGCTGTCGAAATATTTTGAACACTATGTTTGAGTGCAATAAAGGAAATGTTTCATAAAGGTAATCATATTATGGAACATTTTTATTTTCCTGAAATCTGTTCTTCTGTTTCAGAGGGGAAAAGCAGCTGGTTCTGAGGACAACTGTGTTGCGCCGTCATCTTTAGATGAGGCATGGCTTCATTTAAAAAACCAAAACTACGTTTTTAAACTCAAATTTCTCATGAATTTCATCTGTGGATTACAGCTCAGATAGCTGATGATGAGTAGATTGTGATTTTTGTGTCTTTGGTGTTTGTTTGCAGATTTCTTCTGTTGGGCTGGAGGAAGTGACTGACTCTGCAGGTATTTCAAAGAGAATGAATACCATACTAGTAGGATTGCAGCATGTTTTCCTGTAGCTCAGTGGAGCATGACCCTAGCAACACCAAAGTCATGGGCTTGATTCCGAGAGAATGCAGGAGCTGATAACATTTTTTCATTGCAGTTCAATGCCTGCCAAATGCTACATTTTTTTGAAGAAAAGAAAGATGCATTAACTTGATCTTAAGTCATAGTAAAGACATTTATAATGTTACAAAAGATTTCTATTTCAAATAATTGCTATTCTTTTGAACTTTCTATTCATCAAAAAAAAAAAAGTATGATGAAATTATGAGGCAGCACACGTGTTTTCAACATTGGTGATACTTAGAAATGTTTCTTGAGCAGCAAATCAGAATATTAGAATGATTTCTGAAGGATCATGTGACACTGAAGACTGGAGCAATGATGCTGAAAATTCAGCTTTGATCATAAGAATAAATTACATTTTACAATACATTCACATAGAAAACTGCTATTTTAAATTATAATAATATTTCACTTTTTTTTTTACTGTATTTTTATCAAATAAATGCAGCCTTGGTGAGCAGAAGACACTTTATACCCATTTCCAGTATGAATTATATGTAATTTTTAACATCTTGGGGCCAGTTTTTACTAAACAGGGCAAATTAGTACGTGAGCGCAATTCCAAAACAGCACCGATGGGTGTGGAAATTTCTGCATGTGATTTGCTAACAGCGCAAAAATTAAAGAACACAGACACAACATCTCATTTACATATCGAACAGCACAATATAAGCGCAGCACAAATTAGAGTAGTTGCAAATAAAAATAAATAAAGAAGCCACAGTACGTTGAAAAGAACCGGAGGCCAAAAAATGAAGGGTTGCAAGAAGTTTTGATAGACTTGGTATTGTGTGACTCCTAGTTGAGGGTTCTAAGTCGTCTTTTATTTCCTGAAGGAAATTAAAAATAACATGGCTTGGCAAACTACTGTATATGTTCGGATAATGTGTTCTTCTGGCATTCTGAATAAATTAATACGTGTGGAAAAAATCTTCTCCCTTCTACCACGCGCTCTCTGTTCTCCGTGATGCTTCCTCTAGCAACAATAATTGCAGCCATTTCAAGCGCAAAACAGTTTAAGACATGCTTTTTTTGAGTGTTAAATAATGGCAAAATACCGGTAATTTGACGAGCGCAAATGTTAGTAAATCTCGTTGCGTGATTCATGTGAATATTCTCCTCCCATAAATTGAAAGGGAAACTCCAACAAATGCATATTCAATAAGGTCAGGTGCAAAAATAACTCTGTCCATGCCTTTTCAGCGTTAATTCGTCACTGCATGTCTTTAGTAAATTCTGACACTACTATTTTAACACCAAAAGACGGTTTGCACTGGCACAAGCTGTTAGTAAAACTGGCCCTTGGTATATAATTTCAAACATTTTCTGAAATGATGATTGAGAAATGCATACTGCATGATGTTTCACATGCTATTTTTATCAAAAGAAGACAGTATAAAGTGTACAGTATGCTAGTGTTTCATTACAAACATATTTACAGTCTAGTCTAATTCTGCTGCTGAGTGTGTTCAGGTTCAGTGTTTTCTCTGTCTGACAGCTGACTCTGAATGGCCGTCTCCTGTCTTACCCGCTCCGGTCCCTGTGAGCGACTCCCATGAGGCCCTGGGTCTGTCCGGAGCCGTGTCGCTCTCAGTGCCCGTGTCTCAGCCGCTGGAGGACAATGAGCTGATGGGAGACGAGCTGGACAGTCTGCTGGACTGCATGTCTAAAGAGGAAGATGCGTCACAGGTGAGCGGGACCGACTAACCAGACATAGATGTTGTATCTTATGGTGCCGAGTTAATTCTCTCCTGTTTGGCACTCAGGTTGGAGTCGTTCCTAGTGCTCTGGTGTGTTTCTCGTCTCCTCGGCTTCCTCCTGCCTTCTTCTCGTCCGTCGGGAGTCAGTTGAACTCTCTGGACTCCTTCACTAAACCGGAGCTGAGCTCAGACTGCTCCAGCGGCGATCTGGACGCGTTGGACTCCATCTGTCCGTCTGGAAGCTCCATTTCCCTGCAGCGCCCTCTGGTGGTGGGAGGAGACACGCTCGATTCGCTGTCTGAATTCAGTCTGCCAGGTCTGTGTGTTCAGCTCGACTGTTAAACCAACACATACTGCTGTGTGATACATGTGATGATGTTGAATTTTGATTCTAGCATGTGTTTGTTTCTGTCAGGTGGGAAAGTCTGTTGTAGTTTTCTGCCGTCAGTCAAACTGACAAATTCTCCTCATACGGTAAGTTTGATGTTTTTGACAGTCCGAAGATGTGAAAGCGTTAGTACATGTCTGTTTGTGTGTTTTACAGAGGAATGGTCACATGACCTCGACTCTGTCCAGTCTGTCCAAGAACCCGCTGGAAGAAACGCATGATTTCACTCAAGCCTGCAGCAGCTGCTTCACCAGTACAGGTGATTCAGACACTCACAATCTGCTTGTTGTTCTGTCATTTTTAAAAAAAATTGTTTTATTGGCCTATCTATCATTCTTATCATTTATCATGCTATCTGTGGTTCTATTTAGCATTCTATCCTGTTATTGTTCTTTTTATTGTTTTATGTATATCATTTCATCTATCGTTGTATCTGTCGTTATATCATTTTATGTATTGTTTTATTGTTCTATTTTTAAATTGTTATATCATTCTTTGTCATTTTATCTATCATTTATGTATTATATATGTCATCCTATCTGTTTTTCTGTTTATTGTTTTATCGCTCTGTCATTGTTCTATCTGTCGTTGTTCCATTTGTTTTATCACTCTATTTATCGTTCTTTATATAGTTTAATTTATTTAATGTCTGTCAATCAGTTTATCATTTTATATGTTGTTCTATCATTTTATTTACTATTTTACAATTCTTTTGTTCTATCTATTATTCTGTTTATTGTTTTGTTATTCTGTCATTCTGTTTTTCATTTCATCTTTCGTTCTGTTTATCATTTTATCATTCTAATTGCTCTATGTATTGCTTTATGCTTTTATCTGTCATTTTATCCGTCATTTTATTGCTTGTTGTTATGTATTATGCTATTTATTATTTTATCTATTACTTTATAATTTTATTATTCTATCTTTTTTTCTAACATTTTATTGTTTTATCTGTTGTTCTTTATCTGTTGTCCTATTGATTTTTCTGTCTATCATTCTATTAATCTTTTTGTTTTGTCTATCATTCTATTTATCATTTTATCTATCACAGACCTGGCAACCTGTACGCATTTTGCGTAGCGGGTACGCATTTTGACCTCAGAGTACGCTGGTACAATTTGTCACTTTAAACTATGCAAAAACCTGGTTACGCCTCTGTCCACAGGCAGTACTCAATTCAAGCAGCAGAAAAAGAAGAGTTCGACCAATCAGAGTTTTTTTTTTCTTCGGTTTTGCGTTTAAATAATTTCTGTGTGTTTTATTTCTCTCCAAACTGGCTCTGGTTGTGTGTGTCCGTGAGTCTGCATTTTCCTCCCGCTTATAAGGATCATTTGAAAAAGCAGCACATGCGAAACATCTTCCCATAATGAGAAGCATTTCTAAACCAGCAAAAGAGAACATTGTAACATACTAAACAACATCAGTCGAATGTTAGAAATAACTAACTTTTGTGATCTTATGTGGCTTCTTATCACAGAATTAGGGAGAAATATATATTCTATACTGTAATAAAGGCTATGTTGATTAGCAGTGGATTATAAATATACTTAATTAGGCCTATTATGAAAATAAACGAGGTGGTTTTAAGAACACAGACAAACTATACATTATCACAGTCGAGTGTTTATTGGCTTAATATTTCATCATTCAAAGGCAAATCGATTCTATCTTCTTTTATTCAGTTACAGCCATGGCTGGATACTTTTGTCTATATTAGGATTTCCTGGATCAGCTTCAGTTCTTTTGCTTGTGTGAGGCATATATGTATTTTCTGCGCGAGGGCTCCCTCCGGCTTCCAGTATGAATGAAACACATTGCATGCCATTACAAGCACTAAGTAAGGGCCAATCCATAAAAGTAATACTTCTCTCAAAAGAAATTTGAAGTAGACATATGATAATCCATGTTTTTCTGCAGCTGTTTTTTGTTTTGTTTAAATAGCATTTTAAATGTTATGTATGTATGTATGTACAGTGGGGATCGAAAGTTTGGGCACCCCAGGTAAAAATTTGTATTAATATGCATAAAGAAGCCAAGGAAAGATGGAAAAATCTCCATAAGGCATCAAATTACAGATTAGACATTCTTATAATATGTCAAAAAAAGTTAGATTTTATTTCCATCATTTACACTTTCAAAATAACAGAAAACAAAAAAATGGCATCTGCAAAAGTTTGGGCACCCTGCAGAGTTAATATCTTGTACTGCCCCCTTTGGCAAGTATCACAGCTTGTAAACGCTTTTTGTAGCCAGCCAAGAGTCTTTCAATTCTTGTTTGAGGTATCTTTGCCCATTCTTCCTTACAAAAGTCTTCCAGTTCTTTGAGATTTCTGGGCTGTCTGTCACGCACTGCTCTTTTAAGGTCTATCCATAGATTTTCAATTATGTTGAGGTCAGGAGATTGTGAAGGCCATGGCAAAACCTTCAGTTTATGCCTCTTGATGTAATCCACCGTGGATTTTGAGGTGTGTGTTTAGGATCATTATCCATTTGTAGAAGCCATCCTCTCTTTAACTTCAGCTTTTTCACAGATGGCATCAAGTTACCGTGCAAAATTTGCTGAAATTTTATTGAATCCATTTTTCCTTCTACTCGTGAAATGTTCCCTGTGCCATCTGGCTGCAATACAACCCCAAAGCATGATTGATCCACCCCCATGCCTTAACTCAGTTGGACAGATGTTCTTTTCAATAAATTCTGTGACCTTTCTTCTCCAAGCGTAACTTTGCTCCATTCTGGCCAAAAAGTTCTATTTTAACCTCATCGGTCCACAGAACTTGTTTCCAAATGCATCAGGCTTGTCTATATGTTCATTTGCAAAGTTCAAACGCTGATTTTGTGGTGAGGACGTAGAAGAGGTTTTCTTCTGATGACTCTTCCATGAAGACCATATTTGTACAAGTATCTCTTTATAGTGGAATAGTGTACCACAACTCCAGTGTCTGCCAGATCTTTCTGGAGGGATCGTGCAGTCAAACGTGGGTTTTGACTTGCTTTTCTCACAATCCTGCGAGCTGTTCTGTCTGATATTTTTCTTGGTCTTCCAGATCTTGCTTTAACTTCCACTGTTCCTGATGACAGCCATTTCTTAATTACATTCACTAACAGAGGATATTGGCATCTGAAAACGCTTTGCTATCTTCTTATAGCCTTCTCCTGCTTTGTGAGCGTCAACTATTTTCAGTTTCAGTTTTCTAGACAACTGCTTAGAAGAACCCATTGTGCTGATTGTTGGGGCAAGGTCCGATGAGTCTGGGCATTTAAAACCTTTGAGATTGACATCACCTGGTCTTTCCAGACGATGATTGAGAACAATCCATGACACTGTCAGGTCTCAGCTTTCCAAAGGGGGCAGTGCATGCTATAAACTCTGCAGGGTGCCCAAACTTTTGCAGACGCCTTTTGTTTTCTGTTATTTTGAAAGTGTAAATGATGGAAATAAAATCTAACTTTTTTTGACATATTATAAGAATGTCTAATCTGTAATTTGATGCCTTTTGGAGATTTTTCCATCTTTCCTTGGCTTCTTTATGCATATTAATACAAATTTTTACCTGGGGTGCCCAAACTTTCGATCCCCACTGTATGTATGTATTTATCTTTTTTTTGAGTAACCCCCCCCCCCCCCCCATTTTATCTATCATAACATTTATCATTCTGTCTATCATTCTGTTTATTTATAATTTCATCTGTCACTCTGTTTATCATCTTGTCTATCATTTTAATCATTCTTTCTTTTGTTTTAGCATTTTAATTTTTATGTCTATTGTTTTATCGATCATCTGTCCGTGTGGTCCCTCAGGTCCAGGTGTGCTGGATTTTGAGTTCAGGTCTGATGTGACTCACAGCTGTAAGAAGGATCTTCTGCTGTGCAGGAGGAGGGGTGGGACTAACTCACCCTGGAGGCGGATCCGGCCCCGCCCAATTCACAACAACTTCCAGGCTGCCTTTGTGCTCTGTAGAGGTACGTCACCAGTTAACCAGTCAGTGACTGATGAACTACTATGTTAATTAATGTGATCTAATCCTCCGGTGTGTGTGTTTATTTAGAGGTGTTGGAGAATCAGGTGTGTAAATACGGTGAGGGCTGCACGTTTGCATATTGTCAAGAAGAGATTGATGTGTGGACGCAGGAGAGGCGAGCCTTACTGGTCAGAGAGCTGCTCTTCAATCCGCTCTCGACCAATGAGAGGCAAGCACTCAGCGTCATCGAACTACTGAACATACACAAGGGCATGTTTATGTTCCTCTGTGAGGTAACAGCAAATTTGTGTTAATTTTGTTAATGAAATCTATGACAAAAAATAAAAAGTTTTACAGAATCTCTTTTTATTTTCGTAAAAAAAAAAAGAAAAAAAAAGACAAAATATTATTGCGGACAGCTGTACATGACTCTACTACACGAGCTTTCATGTGTGCGGCTGCCAGATATCAAGAGCTTCTCTGTTACAAGGATACATTTCCCTCCGGTGGTTTGCTTATTTTTGCAATCTGGCAACCATGACACAAGCTCGCTCTTCATTGCGGAAACGCTGCCGCCGATGATCTGAAAACGCAGACAAACAAGCTGGAGTTTAGCGATCTAAATGAACGTGTCACAGTCTTCTGTCATGAGATCTAGACTATATCGTTTGCGATTGTGGTTGCTGAATAAATGCACTTACTCAACCGCTGTTTTAATAGAGAAACATAGTCTATTGTAATTTGGAGTTATTGGAATTACTGTTATGAATTTCACTGTTACAGTATTTTTTCGTTTGTTTTACCAGTTTTCATAATGTAGACAGAGAGAGTGCATGAGTATTTGATATTAATTTATATAATAAATAGTCTATCAGCACATTACATGAGGTAAAATAATAAACCATGTGTATGAGTCGATATTCTATTGCTTTGTGCTTACTGGTGAAAGTGCAATACCTGAAATGCAAAAGTAAATTTCTCAAATGACAACAATGATTACAATTTTGAGCAAAAACATATTTTTTTTTCATCAGTTTAAGCATTATAGAGCATGATGAATATGGGACAAGACTAAAACTAGACTAAAATACTTTAGATTTTATTTGACTAAAACTAGACTAAAATGCTGAGACTTTTAGTCAACTAAAACTTGACTAAAATAAAATAGGATAAGGTTGACTAAATATGATAAAAACTAACAAGGACATCACAGTACTAAGACTAAAATTGAAAATAGCTGACAAAATTAACACTACAGTAAATACATAATTTCACAAGTCTTGAGCTTAATACTGATGGATTTATTCCACATTTGAAACAGTGTTATAATCGGGTGTTACTGCTGGCCTTGTGAGCAACTGCCAGCATCTATAAGTGTTTGTTTTTAGTGTTCACCTTTTTTTTTTTTTTTTTATTAATCTTAAAACCTGCTAACAACAAGAACGATAATGTTAACTATATTAGTGTCCACACCATCATATGATAATGTTCTGTTTATTATAATCACGCTGCAGTTTTGGCGTCTGCCCCTTTAATTGCATGAGCTCTTTGAAGGATTTATTCTTATTGGCTGTTGATGTTTTTACCGTTCATCAGTTGAAAAAAAAAAAAAAAAATTGCTTCCAAGGATATTGTTTCTGTGTCATTATCTTTATAATTGTGGTCTGGACTATGCTATTGTTGTATAGTTAGAATGATGTTTAAAATGGTGTCTTTATTGTTATCATCTGTGGTGTGAATGGACCTTTAGTCATATTTTTGACAGAAATATTGAAATTTAGTCAATAATTTAATGTTATATTCATTCATTTCATTCAGTTTTACTCTAAAGGAATCAAAAGCTAAAATTGCATATAAATTTAGTCAACAACAGTGCAAAATTAAACCAAATAATCAAACCCTTAGGCCCGGTTTCACAGACAGGGCTTAGACTAAGCCAGGATTAGGCCATAGTTCAATTAGGCGATTAAAGTAATTTTTATAAACATGCTTAGAAAAAACATTACTGGTGTGCATCTTGAGACAAAACAAAGGCTCTTATATATTTTAAGATCAGTCAGTGCAAGTTTCTTTCAGTTGAAACAGCTAAGACTTACATTTTAGTCTGGGACTAGGTTTAAGCCTTGTCTGTGAAACCAGGGGTTAGTATATTAATTTAAATCTGTATCAACAAAACCATGTAAAGGCTTGTTGTGAAACCTAAGTAACATTAAAATAACTTTAGACTATAAATACAGATAAAAAAAAAAACATGGTTTCTAGGTTTTCTCAAAAAAAAAAGGTTAATTGTTAATATTGTGCCATGTTTCTTGTCATATTTTTTTCAACAGAATGTTTTCATTAAAATGCATGGGATTATGACATGATTTTATAAAACAGTAGCATAAAAATAGAAACATTAGCTTTCATGAGCATTGAAGTCTTCCTCTAATGTGAGCGACATTATTTCATACAGATCTGTCAAAGTTGAAATAATGACATGATTCCCCTGGATGAGTGCTGTGAATGTTGAATCCTATGTTTCTAACTGGGCCTTCAGTGGGAACACATCTGTTTAAACTCTGTCTTTTTTGATACTGAAACGTGTGTGGTCTGTCCTTCCACAGGCCTGTTTTGACTGCAATCCCAGAATGATTAGCAAACGCTGGAAGGAGAATCCCACTCTGTGTGGGAACATACCAACACAGCATCAGTTTGACAAGAAGAAGTGCGTGAGAAACACAGCAAACACATTGTCACATGTTAATAAATCAATTTGCTTTGCAACGATTTGTATCGTGAAAAGCGCTATACAAATAAACTTGAAAATAAACACGGTAATAAACACGTCACAGCTGAACAATGCTGGATCATTTGACATAAACATGTATAGATTATCTTTCCGTCTCTCTGTCAGGTGTTTGGTTCACGTGGTGAAGAGCAGCACTGTGAGTTACAGTAAGATCCGGGCGTTGAGCTCTCGCTGTCAGTTTGATGTCTGTCGTCACGAGCTCTCTTTTGGCTGTAAGAGGAAGGACGGCTGCTGCTTTGCTCACTCGCTCATCGAACTGCAGATCTGGATCCTGCAGAGAGACACTGGTACACAAACAACACACACTGAACACCTGTGTGTACACCTGCTACTGTCATGTGACTGAAATCATCACATACATCAGAAGGCACAAAGAAGTACAAAATTGCACAAACATGACATTTGGAGTGTAAAAAAACATTATTTTAGTCAAGGTATGAATGCCAGACTTTCATTTGAAAGTCAGGGTAAATTGTGCTTATTTTGTCCTCTGGGAAACATGTAAGTGTCTTCTGCAGCTTCATCTAGGTAACGACGCGCAGTATTATGAATAAAGCGTATGTAAACATTTGGCAGCAACTGTACCTCATGTTTTATTGCTTTAAAGGTTTTTAAAAACAATTGTCATTTAAAAACACTGAATTATTTTGATGTAAAAATAACACATCAGTACTAAAAAGACCAACAGTTGACAATTTTTACAATACAGAATTTTAATTTTAAATATACAGATTACTAACCTTAAATTGTATAAACATGATCTGAATTTATTCGTTTATTCAAAACACTTTCATCTAAAGCATCACTGCACACATATTTTTCTGTGAAGTCTGTTTGAGGTACTGCACTGCATCAGTGATCCAGCAGGTGGAGATAAATGAAACTAACCAAACTTCATCTGTGTGTTTTTAGGAATCACTCATGAAGAGATTGTACAGGAGTCTAAAAAACACTGGAACAAACAGTGTGTGAGTTTTTTCTCAATTATTATTTAATAGAAATATAAGTCATTCTTAAAGAGTACTTTATCATTATTTACTCACCCTGGTGTTGTTGTTCTAAAGTAGGATGACCTTTCACAAATGGAGAAATTTTAGCAAATGTTCTTGTCAGACTTCATATAATAGCAGTGGATTGTGACCTTCTTTAAACTTTAGAAAGGTTATGAAAATGTCATAAAGTTGCTTTAGCGTGAACCAAACCGAAAAGCAGTTTATTATTTGGCAAAAATCTTGATCTTGTTCGCCGCGCGAGGCATGAGGATTTAATTTTGGTGGAAGGATCCTTTTAATGCTTATTGTTAGAGGTTTCATAACTATGTGCACTAGTACTAGTGAAGATTGACTTTGTAAACCGCAGTAGTTAGTACATTGATTTTTATAAAAGCATGTGGCGATCATTTCTCAGCTCTATGTTGTGTTTCCATCAGCCTGCAGTTATAGCTTCATGCTCACCGAAGAAAATCACTGCTGCCAAATCAAAGAGTCCAATCAGAATGGAGGAGACGAATGGGAACATGGGTCCTGTGCAGGGAACAGGAAGTGCTGAGGTCAGAGGTCACAGGCTGGAGCTGATGATGAAGTTTGTGTGCGGTCAGTGCTGGAGAGACGGGCTGGTCAGTGAACCGGACCGAGCGCAGAAATACTGCACCGCTAAAGCCAGACACAGGTGCAGACGGATGGACAGACGCTCACAAACACACACACACACACACACACACACACACACACACACACACACCTGAACACAACCGCCTCACGCTCTTCCTCTGTCTGTCTCTCTTCAGCTGGACCAAAGACAGGAGGGTTTTACTGGTCAAATCCCAAGAGAGGAAGAAGTGGGTAGCAGTGCGACCTTTGCCCTTTGCCAAGACCTTTCCTCAACAATATGACGTGAGTGAAAGCAATGCCTCTTTTTAAAGTAGGCATATGAAATACAATATATTTGTACTGTTAAAAACTCATTTGTTACACTGAAACTGTGAGCTCTTGGAGTTTAACGCTGAATGTTTCCTCACAGATCTGTGTCCACGTGCTGAAGCAGCGTAAATGCAATTACATCGGGAACTGTAGTTTCGCTCACAGTCAGGAGGAGAAGGATCTGTGGACGTACATGAAGAACAACGGCTGTGAGCATCAAATCAATCAACACTGATGTTCAGTCACAGTCATATGCTGCATGTACTAACCAAGTTTTTTGAAGTTTGTGGTTTGATTTAGGAATTATAGGGTTTTGGGTACAGTTGTTTATGGCAGCATTTGTAAATTACCCTGCTATAGCCATCCAAATACTAAAGTTCAACATTTCTTTTGATAGTGATTGATCTAGGCAGTCATGAGATTTCTACTACACTAGTTTTGTTGAGATTAAAAAACCTAAGACTAGAAAAGTAGGATTTAGTTAGAAAGTAGGTTTAGTCTTTTAAAAATAAAAAAAATTAAACAGTTTGATTGCCAGCATTTCTTGAGGCAAAGTTGATGAGGCTGAGGAAATTTAACGTATGATATGAATATTGTTTATAATGTGTGTGAGAAACATTGCATTATATACAATAATTTACACTCATGTAAAATATGAATATAGAGCACCACCCAGTGTTCATTTTGTTCCCAATATGTACAGACCTCTGGAACCAAAAGTCAAACAGGCCACCAATTGTCCTTCTGATCAGCCTCTTTTAACCTTGTCTAATAGCTGCTGAAATTTGTTTGGCCAGTGATAGCCATGTTTTTCAAAATATGTGAACAAGTGTCAATGATGGCACCTTAGACAAACACATTACCTAACCCCAAGTCAGTCATACCAATGGGGCCATACTTAGAGCTATTTTTGTTTTTCCTGTTTTAACACCACAGAGTGGCCAAGTTCTGAAAGTTTTTGCATGTGTCCTCAGAATGAGCCAATACATAAATGCACCAAATTTGGTGAAGTTATGTCATTCTGTTCAAAAGTTATATCCATTTAAGTAAAAGTGACCATGCCCAATGTGAACATTTTGGCAGGCCTTTGTGGCTGTGTCCAAGATTCGTCTCCAGAGAATCTTTCTGCACAGGTTTGATTCCTGTCAGGCAAAAAATCTAAAACTAGTTTCGCAAAAAAAATTCAAAATGGTGCGACATTTCTTCATGATGGAAATGAAGTAGGAAATGTGTATGTTTTGTTCGTCTCGAGCCAAGGATTCCAATTATATAAGACACTTGAGTCTATGACAAAGTGTACTTCATCATATTTTGTACACGTGTTTGGAATTAAATTGTTACATCATAGCCTAGAGATGGTCTGAATTAATGATTGAGGTCACATGTTCTCCCCTGCAGTCAGGGACATCCAGCAGGTGTTTGACATCTGGTTCTCGACCTCCAATCATAACAGAGCGTCTGACAGCACCTCACCATCTCAGCCAATGGAAGAGAAGCAGATCACCATGCCGACAGACTTTGCTGAAGCGACGGTACGTTCCTGCAGGTTCATTCTCACTGTTCTCGTGTTTGCTGTCCTCACATGTGCTAATGGATCCGCTTGTGTGTTTGTTGGTGCAGCTGGATGGTTTCTATTGTTCTCTGTGTGGGAAACACAGTAACAGTGATCGGCAATGGCAGCAGCACATCTCCACAGAGAAACACAAGCACAGAGTGTTGAGCGGAGAGGGAGAGGATGAGAGTCTGGCCTGGTCCTATCGCTTCCCTGGACTCTATTTCTCAATCTGTCCCAGGTACACCATCAAGCCAACAAACATAATCAGTGATGAAGGGTTTGTTATTAACAGTGGTCTTTATCCTGATTGGATGTGGTGTTTGATTGACAGGTTGGATGAAGGCTGTGCTGATGGTGTGAGTTGCGACTTTGCTCACAGTGAGGAGGAGCTCCAGGAGTGGTGCAAACGGCGAGATTTTCTGCGCAGGAGGTTGAACAGAGCCAGAGCCGACATGCTGATCTCTCCAACTGACAACAATTTTGGCATCTACAACTTCCTGCTTCAGAACTGAACAAACAAGCCCACGTTTGTACTGTGTCTATGAGAGTTTAGTCAGGTGAGAGTTACTGCAGGTCCTGATGAGTGTTCACGTGTTTTAATGAAGTTGAAAGTTGTTAAACCTCAAGACTGAACTCACGTAGATCATCCAGATGTGACCCAGAACACGATTCTGACGTCTGTGTTTGATGAACGGATCTTTTACTTCATGTTGCTTAAATAGAGAATTAATGCTGTTCATGCACCAAATAAACGTTTCATCTGTTAGACAGCGATCAGAACATTTTGTCTTTCAGCTGTTGATCTGCATTTAAGTTCCCGGATTTCTCCAGGCTTTGTCTTGGATTTGACCTGCATGCAGTAATTTCCAGGACTTCAGTAAGACAAAGAGGACAGATGTTATTTTTGTAAGTTTGTTTTACTGTAATTCAGTTTATAAAAGAAAATGGAAACTACACATTGATCACAGTATAATGCAGTAAACATTACTTTTGTGAAAAAGTTTTTGAAAAAATGATGCTTCTATTTGTATTTTTAAGCAACAGATTTTTGAGCTCTCAAGCTATAGTATGTATTTCTTCTCCAATTCTCTGTTCTTAACCCTCATTCATGTTTCACGTTCATAATATGAATCAGAGGAAATGGATTTGAAATCATGCTGTGTTCTTCTAGTTTCAAATATATTTCTCTTGACTCACAAAAAGTCAGTGTTGCAGTATTACAGTCATTTAATGTCTTAATATTCTTGTGTTATTACAACATTTGAAAAGTTATAGTTTACATTAATCTGTGCAGTAACGTTGTATTTACATTAATATATTGCAATTTCCTAGTCCATACTTGCATTGCAAGCAAGCTTCCCCTCAACCGTATCGTAAAATGGTTCATTAATCAAAGTTTTTCAAGAAGTTGCACACTAATAGTATCTTGTGGCAAAAGGTGCGTTTGCGTCCCAGATGTCCCAGCCATTTTTTTTTAACTGTTTAATATAATAAATCAATTTGTGCTAAGAAAATCATATAAAGCGATTTAAAAAAACAAAACAAAAAAAACGTCATTGTACTTACACAAAGTATGAATAAATGAGTCTGTGAATAAATTAATAAAAAACTAAGTATGGCTCATATAGGCATACGATCAAAATAAATCAAGATTATTGTGGAATGGTCAGTTGAAGTGCTTATGAAGCAGGAATTAATACAAACTGAACATGCACAAACCTAAAGGTAAATATTTATTCGTAGTATGATTTACTCTTATCACAGAAGTGAATTGAAAACTGCGCAATGGGTTTGCGTTATTTGAATCAGAATACAAAGCAGTCACGTGGTTGTGTGTGAAAATGAAGCTTCGGACGTCACAGATCAAACTGTTATGGCAAAATGAATCGAACTCCGGCACAGTGCTTCACTGAGATGTTTCCTTCGGTGCATTCCAAACGGGATATATCGCCCTCCGAAGGGCACTTCGGAGTGAAAACAATCATGGCCGCCATATTGAAGTGTCGTTCCAAACCGAAGTGCTCAAAACTGGCCACTTCAAAGGGCCCTTCGGAATGAAGGATTTTGAAGGGTACAACTGATGGACACTTCGGGCCCCCATGATCCTTTACACAGATGCTTTGCATGATGACGGCTGCTGCGTCCGAAATCGCATACTTCCCTACTATATAGTATTCGAAAAACAGTAGGCGAGAAGTACCCGGATGACCTACTGCTTCCGGTGTAGCGCCGAATTCTGACCTCCGCCAGATTATTATTATTATTTTTTTTTTTTTTATTAATGCCAAGGTACCAAAGATAAAAGTACAGATAATATCAACATTACGTACAAAGAGGTGACATTACATGCAAAGCACCATTTCTAGACGCATGGAACAAGTAAATAATCCAAAACGAAAGCTTTAACAAAATAAGTTAAAAAGATGAAATAAATGAACTGTTTTAAGAGCATTAAAATGCTTGGAAGATGAAATAGTTTGGATATACTGTTGAACCTCTTTTTTTAAAAACTAAGGATTTTGATGAGTGAGTTTACTGTGGTGAATATGAAATTTTGCAAGAAGTAATAATAGGTTAATAATAAAATATTCATTAATTTTATCTTTTTGTATATTAAAGAAGCCAAACAGTACATCCTTGAAAAGCAAAGAGAAACCCTGGAGCACATTGCGATTGATAACATTAGAGAATTCAATCCAAAATAGCTGTGTGTGAGGACAATCCCAGAAGATATGCATATCAATTTCATTAGGGTCACCACAAAAAGAACAGATTGTATCTGTCTGATTTGAACCTTTTCAAAAACACTTTAGCTGGGTAAAATCTGTGTAACAATTTGAATGAGATTTCTCTAACCTTGTTAGTTATGTATTTCAAAGACAGAGTCCATACTTTTTTCCAGTCAATATGATCAACATCATTCTTCCAATAAGACACCACATATGAAGTTGTTACAAGCTCCTTTTGAAAAAGCCATCTAATCTTATAGGTACGTGATGAAGGATGTGACAAAAAACATAGGTTTCCTACTGGGATTTCATATGGGTCTAAAGAAATAGGTAAAGTGCTGGGTGAGTCCCTTAAAAGCATGGCAACTCCTTTAGGAATAGCGTCTGTGACCATGGAGAATTCTCTGTGAGATACTGGAAAATCAAATAAGACCTTTTGAGTTAAATAACTGGGAAACTATCAAAATGTGAGTGTCAAAATGTCAAAATAGGTCAGTGCAGGTACAGACTAAGATCTAAAAAGGGATCATGCAGGTTTGCACAACACAACATGAGAAAGATCAGGCCCTTCCTAACAGCATGTGTGAGCTTGTTCTTTCTGTGCATAGGGTATGTTATGTGTATCGTCTGATATCTTAATTAATGTTTTATAGATGTGTGAGCCGACTTTGCTCTCGGTGCATGACGTATGCCATTATATGCCCCCAAATTTCATTCTCTCTTCCTATTATTGACTGACTTCATTATGAAGAAGACCTGAAGAAAATTACATTTCAGTGGCATGACCATGAGTGTATTGTGGATACATATATTCTGAAGAACACTCACCTCACATTTCCTCTGATTGAGGGTCTGGACTTCCTGAGCGCCACAGGAGCTATATTGAAGGTAGGTCAGGGCAGGTCCAGACTAAGATCTGAAAAGAGGTGCACGTATTATCTTTTTTTTTTTTTACCATCACTGACTCATGCAGGAATGATGACACCACCAGTTCAAGCACACTCTTACAGCTACAAAGTTAAATCTCTACTACGCCTTACCACCAACCGGCAAGCTTCCCAAACTCATGGCCTCCACCTCAGAGTTCACTCCATGAGACATTGAAAATCAGGAGTTGTTGAAGTTGATCCATGCCTGGCCACACATCACTTCAAACACCCTGGGAAAAACATCAGTTGTACAGCATAAGATTACCTTAAAAATTCACAAAATTCGCAAAATTCACTTTTTACATGTTGTTTGAACTGAAATGTGTCTTGGCAGTGTGTGTACACAACCACCCTATAATAATAAAAATCCACCCAGTGTTTTTTTTTTTTTTTTTAACATCCCGATAAATCCAAACCCCCTTCTCAAATGAAGCTGTTCTCAGATGGCTGTGACGTCACACGTATCCAGGCCCCTCCCACAATTGTTGATTGACACTAGCATTTCAGCAAAGACCTGTCCTGGGTGAGCTTTCATCAGTCTACCATTGTTTCGACGCCAGAGCGGGTGTAGACAAGAATGTCTCCTAAGCGATTGAGGTGCTTTGTTGTTGGATGTAATAATGAACATGGCAATTGTCATTTACTCCCGACATCTGAGCTGCTGAAGATGCAGAGGATTACCTTGTTTTTGAAAGGAATGCGCCCCTCGCTCTACCTAAATGCGTCTGTTCACGTGAATCATTCGTGATCCAGCCTCACCTACAGAAGAAGTGAGTATAAGTTTTTTTTTTAATGAATCTTTGCAAATCGCCTTTCCTAATAATGTACTAGTTAGCAAGTTCCGTGACAAATACGGCTAAAGTGCTCGTCTCCCCATGGAAGAGAGGGGCGGGTGAGCAGAGCTCATTAGCATTTAAAGGGACATGCAACAAAACTTGCTTGCTTTGAACAGAGTTGTTTTCGACAGGGTAAAAAGAGCAGGGCCGTGCAGAGACCTTTGGAGGGGCAGGTGCTCAAAGTATAAAAGGGGCACATGGAGCACGGCTTTTAATAGGGCTGTGCTCCTTGCTGATATGTGTATCGAAATGGATGCTTCTGTATTGATACAGCAGCAAATGCCATGACGCAGGTTTGAAAAAGAAACACTGAACAGAAAAGACCATTTTAAGTTTAAATATTAAAGACATTTTTTGTACCTCTTAATTACTCACTCTCTCTCTCACTCTCTCTCTCTCTATAT
>JAFVLL020001356.1:0-47743 GCA_021397915.2 Tor tambroides
AAAAAAAAAGCTGGAAAACAATAAAACATCTATAAAAAAAAAAAAAGGGCAAAGAATTGGAATGCGATGGATAACAAATGCACACAATTTCTCCACTGACCAGATACAACAGCTTAAAACAAGAGCGATAGTTCAACGTTTCTGCCGACATCTGATGACTCTTAACAACTCGGGGACAAGGAAGCCATTTTAGAGAATTTTCCAGCCCGAACATATTGCACCTGTTAAATTATTTAGCCCCACTCTGTGGCTTGGCTCTGCACCACACTGAAAGCTGTAGCTACCGATTAGAGCCCCGCATGTCAGCGTAGCAGGTCAACCTCCCTCGGCTTTCACTTATAGAGTAATACCATCACGTTCATCGGCATCTCATTATCTCGCATTTACACCAGAAAAACAGCTTTTATTATGTTTTTCTTCCGACTGTTTAAACACTGTCAAAGCACATTCACTGCAAAGGGTCAGATGTTGGGGTGAAAACAAACTCTTATCTGCGACTCTCGCCGAGAGGTCAGGCACTAGCTTCGCTACTACGTAATTATAAGCTAGTATAGCTCCCGCTCGGCCATCAACCTTTCCTTTATCTCGCTCGACACACAGATGCCGCCTGTGATAAACACTGCGAGTAGATCCTTTAATACCTGCTCGGTTCTGTCACCTTTCGAGATAGACTTTACCTGAGCGAGAGAAGACATAGCTGACGGGGAGCGTGAGTCACAGCACTTAAAACTTTCCTCAGAGGAATTATAACCTTCAGTCAAACTGTTCTTCAGTTATTAATAGACCATCGTAGTGTTTAAATCATGTGTATGGCTGTGATATCTGATCAGAATGTGTAATTACCTTCAGAGAGTGAACAGTCTTGTGCTTTCTTGTTTATACCTGGCCTGGTCATTGAAAACACCACTTGGGGGCAGTGTTGAAGTAAGCACTTCATTTTCTCGGCTCTGATGTGAGGGAATGCGAATGCTTTGGAGTTGCACTTTCCTAAACTGCTGTTTGCCCCGGTGGAACGTTAATGTGCAAAGGTCTTTCGCTTCTCAAGCCTGACAGTCTGTCTCTCATCTAGGGTGTTGAGATTCGGACTGGAGGATGTTTTTATTGGTTGCTTTCTTATAGCTTTGGAGAATTAATGGACATTTCTTTTATGTTTTAAGTGTCAGAATTCATGAGATGAAAATGGAAGAAAATGAGTCATTTGTTGACATAGTAAGAGGATAGAGCTAAAAAATGAATGTGGATGGCATAGCTCAGATCATTCGGCCTTGGAGAAAATCTAATGAGAAGTTGTTTGAGGTCATTTTAAAGTCTTGGAGTTTTGATCATTTTAAGTCTTTGACTTTTTCGATTGCGAATTTGTAGCTTAGCAACTTTAAACCAACTATTTATTAACCACCGAGGTTTCCTTTCTTCTGTTTGTAGAAGCACATGGACAGTGTAGGCTACATATATATTTGAAGGAGCTTCTTTTCTGTTTATAAAGTCCAAATATTTAGTTCTGTGGATCAAATCACATTTATGATTATTAGATGTAGTTATATGAAGACATGAGGATATGAATTTGTAGTTCACTCCTTGACAAACTGAATATGATTAGATTCTGTCGATGTACCGTGGACCCATAAGCAGTTGTCTTGTGCTTTGGGAGCTTACAAATTGATGTTAGAATACATGTAGAAAGTTCTGGATCTCATGGTCATCCGCTTTACGACAGACCCCATCATAGCCAGCTCAAGGTTCCCTCATGAGACTCAAATAAATGCTTTTTTAGAGATGAACAGAAGGCCAGGAAAGATTGAATCCTCTTTCTCCGAGGTGAGAAAGGGGTGCATCTCTGGAAATAGTCAGTGATAGATGAGATACATGGAGCAAGACAGTCTGGCCCGGTCTCCAGCCAAGCTGAATCAGACAAACCGTCTGCTTGTTTATGTCTCTCTCTTTGGAGCGTGCACACATATCTCTCTCTACTCTGCTTACACAGTACCCTTTTCTTACAACTGATTACTTACCAGCAACAATACATCTATATTCATTTGTGCTGCATGCTCAGATTTTTACTTAATGAGTGTGCGCTTAAGCAAAACGCTGCACTCACTTCTTAAACGTTGGTCTTGGGACGTCTTCCCTGGAGCTCTCTGGTGTTTTAAAGAGCACTTTTATTTTGTTGGCAAAGGTGTAGTAACAACAAAGCATAATTAATACACATGTAAACCTTGCATAATCAGCCCTTGTTTTGAGAGTTTTTGATAGTTTAATGTATTTCATTTCATTTCAGTGTATTTCATTTACTTGACTTTTTTTTCCATTTTTATTTGTTTGTTTTAAGGGCTGGGTGATTTACAAGATTTTGATTTGATTCCAATTTTCATGTATATATATATATGCCCAAATGACCTGTAATTAAATATACATTTTTATTGTTTTTTAACATTTATTCAAATATTCCATTAGCAAAAGTAATGATATCTTAATATCTCAGTTGTATTGTATCGTTTTTGCCTATTTAGCATGAGAAATGTGAACAATAGTTTTGCATTTTGGGGCATTTTGGCACCATTTTTGCTGAATGGACATGAATAATACTTGGTATGTTATTCTGTAATATGCATTACTTTTATAAACTATATGATGTATGATTATAACCTTGAGTATGATAAAATTGGAAAATCCCATAGACTTCCATTGAAGGAGGTCACTTGTAGTTTCTAGCATTATTGTAGTATGTAGTTTTAAGCCCAAGTGCACTGTTGTTGAGTCAGTACTCTGGATGTAGATGGTGATGGTGTTCATGAAGCAGGGGATGTTCTCCATATCTGCTTCTCATTGACTTGCTCCAGTCATGAACAGCTACTGGAAATGGCTTCTTTCAGTTAACAGCATGTTTATGTTCACTCTGTGCTCTTCCTTAGGCTTCTGGATGCTCTGGGCTTATCTATGATTTAAGCTATTGTGAGTGACCTCAAAACGATGAAGGCCACCTTAGAGGGCAGGCACTGAGGGCAAGGGATTCTGAGACAGGGACAAAAATGCATGAGTGACAGCAAGGATTTGGACAGCAAGCAGTTTCAGCAAGGGGTAAAAGCATAAAAAGCAAAGAAGCAAATTAGATTACTTAATCGCAATAGTAAAAAAATAAAACTTTTTTTAAATGTATGTATGACAATTATATTACAAATTATGATCAGCACAGCAATTTTATTGAAAAATAAGACAGTTTAAAAAAAATCAGTGTTTAAGCATTTGTCTCACTTTTCCTGTTAAACCTGAAAACTTGCACAACAATTTCCCCCTAAATAAATAAAGAAATAAATACTATTTATATTTATAAATAAATACTGTTTATTTGTTTGTTTGTTTGGGTCTAAATTTGATTTTTAATTTGTTTTTATGTGATCTTAGACATTGAATAAACATTCTGGACCTCACTCTATACTCTAGTCTTACTGGCGTAAACCTATATACAGTTATTCAAACCATTCACAAACCATTTAGTCTGGCCTCAAAGAGGTCTACAGTTTGAGCTCTCTGGACTATAATTGAGACATAAAAGCACATTCATTCAGTTCCACTTCGTACAGCGGAGCACCGGCGGCTGAATTTGCATGCTGACGGGAAGGCTACTTTCAGATGCATTACGACTGCTGCGAGCTGTCATCAAGGATCTCATATTCAATCAGTGCGGCTTAATGCATTACAAGCAGTCGTAGGAAATTTTAATGAGAGTTCCTAATTAGCCAATAGCCAAGTCATAATCACTTCAGAAACAAATTAAGCCACGGGTATTTTGGAGGATAAATGTTCTGCCACTGTTCACACAGCCATGGCCTTTTTTATTTAAAGCCATCATGCTCAAAAGTGGACTGACTGGGTTTTGTTACGCTGCTAACCTTTGAATTATCATAGTACAGCTAAATGGTAGACTATTTTGTGTGAAGTATGCATTAGATGGTCATATACAATGCAACACATTATATAGGGCAACCGTGGCCTAATGGATAGAGAGTTGGACTTGTAACCTGAAGGTTGTGGGTTCGAGTCTCTGGTCTGGCAGGGACCATGACTGAGGTGAGACCCTTGAGCAAGGCACCAAACCCCCAACTGCTCCCCGGGTGCCAAAGCATTGGCTGCCCACTGCTCTGGGTGCATGCACTTGGATGGGTCAAATGCAGAGGACAAATTCTGAGTATGGGTCACCATACTTGGCCACACACCACTTCCCCCCCCTATCTATATATATATATATATATATATATATATATATACATACACTGCCTTTTAAAAGTTTGGGATGAATAGGATTTTTTATGTTTTTTAAAGAAGTTTCTTATGCTCATCAAGGCTGTATCTATTTGATCAAAAATAAAGAAAAAAAATGTAATTTTGTGAAATATTATTGCAATTTAAAATAACTTAATAATTTACAATTTTTTTATTTAAATATAATTTATTCCTGTAAAGCAAAGCTGAGTTTTTAGCCTCATTACTCCAGTCTTTAGTGTCACATGATCCCTCAGAAATCATTCTAATAAACTGAGTTATAATCAATGTTGGAAACAGTTGTGCTGCTTAATATTTTTTGGGACCTGTGATACTTTTTTCAGGATTCTTTGATAAATAAAAAGTTAAAAAGAACAGTGTTTATTCAAAAGAGAAATTCTGTGTGACAGTATACACTACTATTCAAAGTGTGGGGTCAGTAAATTTTTTATTTATTTATTTTTTAAAGAATTTAATAATTTTATTCAGCAAGGATGTGTTAAATAGATAAAAGTGATAGTAAAGACTTATATTGTTAGAAAAGATTTCTGTTTTGAATAAACACTTGTTCCAAAATAATATTAAGCAGCACAACAGTTTTAACACTGATAATAAATCAACATATTATAATGATTTATGAAGGATCATGTGACACTGAAGACTGGAGTTAAGATGCTGAAAATTCAGCTTTTCTTCATATTTTAAATTATATTAAAATAGCAGACCAATATTAGAAATCACAATAATATTTCACAATATTACTGTTTTTTTTTTCTATATTTTTGATCAAATAAATAATGAATGGCATGTCAATTAATGGGAGTGTATGTGTGCATATTTTGCAATAAATGTAAAATATGTTGTTAATATTTATGGAAAAAATATTTCCAGAACCATGGCAGCTGAAAAATCTAGTCATAATGCATTTGACCTGATTGACCCCTTCCCTTATTATGACATCATATATTTCGAAATGGCATGTGCTGCGGGAAAGGGTATCTCATTTAGCGCCCTGTTCTGTTTTTCCTGTTTGTTAGCAGCTGGGTAAGAACTCGGCGGCATGTTTGTCACACTCTGGTCTTTTTTTTGCCGAATCATCTAAAAGGTTTTACACATACATCAAAATGTGTCCTCTGAAAGGCAGATTGTCTCACAGAATGCAACATCTTTATGCTTGACTGTGGATGAACTCGAATCCCTCAGCTTCACCCAGAAGGATGCTGGCAAACATCGTAATGTGGAAAAAATCTTTAACATCCTGAGCAAAGTGACACCACTGCAGTTCTTTTCCTCCCTTGAGCTCTACGGAGGAAACGTCACAGGCACATTGAGGCCACAGTTGCCATTTGATTGATGTGTCAAACTGCCCATCTAGAAGGACTTTGCCTCCGGAGGCTGGCCTCTGTGTTGAAATGCAGAATCGGTGGCTTTGATTGGCTGGGCTGGATGGTTCAGCATATATGTGTGTGTGTGTGTGTGTGTGTGTGTGTGACTGATTTTTTTCTCGCTGTTCGACACAATTATTCAGTCTCGTCTGTCTCACTACCTACTGTTTAGAAACTATCTTGACATTTCAAGTGATTGTGACACTGTATATTGCTAAAAAATATTCTTATTTTGTTTCACACTTTTTTCCCCCCCTTGTAAATATGCATTAGCTCAGGGGAAATATGCACATGCTCCATATTTTGTAATGCTGCGTTAAAAAGTGAGCGTTCGCTGACTCATTCATCATGTAAAAATGTAAAAATTCACTTTTATGACTCATTTTTCTATCCCCCCCATTCAAACAGATTAATTTCTAATATTCCTGCACATACATTCACGCCAAGAAAAAATCATTTATTTTGAGAAGTCGGTGCTCAGAATAGCTGCTGATGTCTGATGGTAATCAACCACATATTAATTAAGGCACAATTGCTGAGTCAATGAAAGAGGCTGGTTAAATATTGATGTGTCTAAAAGGCCCATCGTGGGAGATGGACAGCCAGGGTGATGGGATGGCAGCCACAGGCACAGTTCGCGTCCTCTTATAGCAGTAGTGGGCTGAGTGCTAGATCAATGGGAGCTGCGCTTTGGTGTTGAATACAGAGAGAGAAACTCTCCTTTTTTCTCTGCAGCATCCAGCAAGCGCGGCTTTCATGCACAGCAAATGTGTAAAGCTGACAAGCTCATTAGCAGCTTTGCCATCACAGTCAGGACACTCTGATGTACATAGAGAGCTTTTAGTTTAATGTCAGTTTATGCCTTAATCTAGATCTCAGTTGTGGTTATTAAAAGCAATTCACTTCCCTTTAAGGCAATTTAGTACATTCAGTGGCCATATTGGTACAGTCCCCCAGCGGCTTTTTCCAGTCATGCAAGCACAGATTTTGAATTGAGAAAGGCCAGAATTGTTGCTCAAATAACATTTCAAATTAAGGATAAAATCTGATGAAATGTGGTTCTTTACCTCAAATCATGCAAAAATTCTGCCAATTTAAAGGCAGTATTGCAACTATATATCTTTTATTGAGAGGACAATCCCAGAAAACATTACGATGAGCATGCTGGGGGAAAAAGACATCTTAAACCAGCTGAAACTGGTTTGGTGGTCCTATCTGTTTCACCAGGCTGGTCTGTTTTTTTTTTTTGGTTTTAGAGAGGTTTGGATGCTTTTCAGCTGGTCAGCCACTAAATGCTTAAACTAGCTAAGAACAACAGACCAGTTTAGGCTGACCTATTTTTTTTTTTTTGTTGCCCCAAGCAGGGAGCTCTAAATATCCAAAATGATGAAATGAGAGCAATGTTGATTATTGTTTTTGTAATTCACTATGTAGAGCATTTAAAGGGATAGTTCACCCAAAAATTAATTACTCACCCTCATGTCGTTCCAAACCCGTAAGACCTTTGTTCATCTTTGGAACATGAATTAAGATATTTTTGATAAAATCCGAGAGCTTTCTGACCCTGCATACACAGCAATGCAACTGACACGTTCAAGGCCCAGAAAGGTAGTAAAGACATCATTAAAATAGTCCATGTGACATCAGTGTTTAAAATGTAATATGAAGCTATGAGAATACTTTTTGTGCGCAAAGAAAACAAAAATAAAAAAGTATTATCGTAGCTTCATAAAGTTACGGTTGAACCACTAATGTCACATGGACTATTTTAACAATGTCCTTACTACCTTTCTGGGTCTTGAACGTGTCAGTTGCGTTGCTGTCTATGCAGGGTCAGAAAGCTTTTGGATTTCATATCTTAATTTGTGTTCTTACAGGTTTGGAACGACATGAGGGTGAGTCATTACTGAAAGAATTTTCATTTTTGGGTGAACTATCCCTTTAAATTGACCACTTCCATCTTAGTTAGAATTATGAATTTGAAGGAAACTATGTAGACAGTAGGCAGCAAGGCTCAAGGTTTGTGTATGTTTTATTCAGACTGTTACCTTCTCTCTGCATTGCACCTACAGGTAACAAAGAATGACCTCATAAACTGCTACAAATAAACTCAAACATGTGCAATGGCATGTTTTATTCATAAGATGTATGTAGTCTATATGGCTCCATTTAGACTTCAGTCCTGAACAGGTAAACTGAGAGGCGACAACAAAGAAACAGCTGGCGTGCTGAGATATTTCCATATATGTTCAGATAAACCTTTGTTAGCGCTTTTCTACAGTTCCATTGCTGATTGTATGGAGTGGTCGTGTGTGTGGCATATTAAAACAGATTTATTGTTTCGTGTCGCATAGGTGTGTGTGTCTGAAGATGGATCCATCTGTTCTCCCGAGTCTACTATTTGGGCCAAAGCAATCCTGCTCTCTCCTGGGATGGTCCTGAGAAGAAGACACATAAATAAGGACGTTTTACTTCCCTTTTGGAATGGCAAACACTTGGCTTGGCCATTTTTTTTGTGAGTACATACTGCACAGAGCAGTATATATCCAAGTATAGATTCCCTCACCACTAATGGGCTCTTAGCGCTGTTAAAATCCACCGTAGTCATGCTTCGCTTTGCAGGGTTGTTTTACCGCACAAAGACACAAGGCTTATGGTAATGTTAACTAAAGCCTTTGTCGATTAAGTTACAGTAACAGGTCTAGACTCGCTGCTGATTGCGGGCGGTTTGTGACACAACCAATCGCCTTGATTGATTGGCTCTCTCTGCGCTCTCAAGCAAGCTGATTGGCATGTTAACGACATCAGCATGGAAAGTCGCAAAGTCAGGCCTGCGTTTCATGACAGTTAGCTGACCGCCCTAAATGTTTTAGGTCATCTTGTTGAGTTTTTTTTGTGGGTAAGATGCTTAATTTGTTTCTCCTTTAACTGATCACACTGCGCAGTTTGTGAAATAATAATCTTTTTTTTTGTGTACGTGGCCCCGTACAAGCTTTATTGATGGAATGATATAATCCAACAAACCCTTCAGCCTTCAAATATAGTCATAGACAAACACTGAAAACCCTTAAAGAGTCAATTAGATGGTTAAATGACCCATTGGAAAGATAAATGCATAGCACGACGTAAAAATCCATCAGCATCAGTCCAAGCAAGGCAGGTAATTGCATTAGCCTTTGAGTGGACCCATCTGTCCGTGGCTGGTGTGAATCCTGACTCGTGAAATAATAAATCAGCAGAAAAGCAAGTCTGTCAGGTGTTTCGCAGACTCGGGCCATGGTGATTTGCGTGCTGTGGGATCCTCTACTACCTTGAGTGTGCAAGCATGACAACAACAGATGCTTTTTGTCTCTTCGTCCCCCACGGCTTGTCTTTTGTTTGTCCTTGACAGCTGAGAAAGCATGAAGGATTCCCTTTGTTCAGTCAAGTGCAGTCACTAACTATTGCAAGACACCTCCCTTCTGATAAAGTCAGAGAAATGTTTCCACTTAGTCTAGATTTTGTTGTAATGAGCGTTTATATTCTGTTGATAATTAGCAGAAAATCTGTGTTGTAACGTTGCTGTTTTTGTTCAGCCATTTAGGCCATGTTGGCATCTGCCACAAGTGCCCTATCTTTTTTGAAGATGTTAATATTTTTATTTATCAATAAAGTGATCAAAAGTAATACAAAATTATTACAAAAGTCTTGTATTTCAAACAAATGCTATTCTTCTCCACTTTCTGAAAAATTCATCACATTTCGAATGAGACATGTCAAAATCAACATTAGAATGATTTCTGAAAAATAATGTGACACTGAAGACTCGAGTAATGTTGCTGAAAATATGCTATATTGAATATAATGTTGCTTTTGTAACTGTATTTTTTTATCAAACAAATGCAGCCTTGATAAGCATAAGAGACATCTTTTATAAAATCCTAGAAAAAACCCATCTTTATTTATTTATGTGTTTGTTTGTGGCTCCAAATTACACAGATGCCAACATGGACAGGTTGCATGAAATGCCCTCACCCTCAAACTCCATTAACAAAACATCACAGATTATTTTAATGTGGGTTCTTTTGCAACAAGGTCATATTTGTGCCAATTCCAGTGTGTTTTGTGTCGTGAACCATCCAAATGATATTTTGTATGATAAAAAGTTTTGGTGTGCTAGGTCGTCACTTGTTGTGTAATGTAAAATCTGGGTTGTGGAGCAAAACAAGTGAGAACCGCTGTGTGTTACCTTAGTACCATGTTAAAAAAAGGCCCTATAAAATGAAGCAGAATAATTTTTCCCTACACTTAGCATGTGTGGCGCTTTGTCAGAAAGCTAATCCTTTCGTACTGTCTCCATTATGCTCAGCCTAATTCCTCATTGCAAACAAGCGCTGCCGTCTATTGATCAGAACCTGCCACAAAACTGATTAGACACCTCTTCCTGCTCTCTGACTGCCATATCAATCCTACCAACTCCACCACTATCAGCTCATATAAAGATATCAGCTGACGCTCTGCATTAACTAGCACAGAGCGCTTACATTGGCTGCTACAAATGAAGGTGAAGGGGACATATTTTTTTAGCCCAAGGCTGCATACGTATGTAATTAACTCATAATCTCCCACAGGGATTGTTTTTAATCACCTTCCGCTTCCATTAACTTGTTTATTCTTATTGCGTTACCATTTTTGCGGGAGATTTTGGAAGGGCATTCGGCGTGGGCTGGGTTAGTCAGTGTGTGTGTTTACGCTGTGGTGTACAAAGGAGTTAATATGGTACTGTTTGCATGTCTCTGGGTTTCATGTGGTCCATATGGTGACTACTGAGATACTGTGGGGGGAGAGAAAAAAAGAGGAGAGAAAGTAAGTGGTATAATGGCCAGCACTAATGAAACAGCCCCTGCAGTGTAGACACACAGCTACCTGTGCTGATTCATTGGATGACTCAGACAGCACACATCCTGTGAGACGGCCTGATATGGCAGAGAGCTCAAACTGAAATCACTCTACTATATCCTGCTCATTAACTTACAGTTATACACACTTATTCAATGGCCAGAAATTAAACACGCAGGGTAATGAGCAATATTCACATCACTGTGTACTAATAATTTTTTAAAAGCATTTAGATTGTAATAAAGTTCAGATATCATTAAAGGCAAGTATACTACTGTTCAAATGTTTGCGGTCTGTAAGATTTTAAAATGTTTTTGAAAGAAGTTGCTTATGCTCACCAAGACTGCATATATTTTATCAAAAATATAGTAAAAACATTACTATTGAGAAATGTGATTACATTTTTTTTAATTATTATTATAATTTATTTTTTTAATATAAATAACTGTTTTCAGTTTTAATATGTTTTAAAATGTAATTTATTACTGTGATGGCAGAGCTGAATTTCTAGCATCATTACTCCAGTCTTCAGTGTCACATGAGCCTTCAGAAATTATTCTAAGTTATTCGAGTTGTGCTGCTTAATATTTCTGTGGAAACTGTGATGCATTTTTTTTTCAGGATTCTTTGAATACAAAGCTCAAAAGAACAGCTTTTATTTAAAATAGAAATATTTTAACACATTAAATTGATTGTGTGTCATTGCTTAAAGTATTAATTTAATTTCTTGAAAAATATTTTTGAAAGTAGTATATATAAAAAGCATTAATATTATCATTATTTTTATTACTACATCAACTACTACTACGACGATGACGACTACTACTACTAATATAATATTTAAGTATTATATATATATAATATATATAATGACAATGGTAATATTGTATACAGTTAGTAGTATTATGTCTTGAGTTTCTAACCAGTTAATATATTATTGTTTTAATATTAACTGTTAGTATAATACAGTACTAACAGTGTTGTCTTGATTGTGACTTTTTAGATATATAAATGAGATTATCCCATACAGGCATTCGTATTTTATAGATTTATTTGTCAGGTCTTTATTTTGTCACATTCACTACGCAAGAATAAGTCCACAGTTTTATGCTATAAAAGAGGTTTACACAGAGCTCCAAGACACCCTGTGACTACAACAGCAATTGAATATTTCAGGATGTTAAAAATGTCAGATGTCTGATGTCATGCAGACTGCTGTCACGATTACATAACTGTGTAGATTTACTGTGCGTCCAAATGTGTTTCTTTTCATTTAATTTCTCTGAGGTGAATATAAACATCATATTTCCGAAAAGACAGACTCTAGTACATGTCCATATTATCTGCTGGTGGAGAGACAGAAATGGGCGGTGCTGACAGGCAGGCAGCTTGTGCTTGTTTTCTCAGTACCTGCTTATCTTACTTAACTGAAATCCAGTTGGTTTTGCTGAAACTGTGTAAACAATGTTGTTTGAGAATCGCGAGTCTGACATTGCAACATTGGCTTAACAAATGATGAGAGTTGGGGTGGAACTGTTCATACAAACCAAATGCAGAAGTGGGTGTGGTGTTCGGGAAACCTGTCTGGAAACAATCTTTTGCAGCTTCATGGCTCGGAAATTGTGAGTTAACATTAATCCAGAGGTCTGTGATTGATATAGTCCATTATTATGCCATCCTTAAGAAGTTTTACCTGTCCGCAAATGGAGACAGCACCTTATGATCGTCTGTTCTAAATGTAGCCAGTCAAATGACAGGCCAGCAGGTGTCCTGTCGGTGTAGATGGCTGTAATTGAGGCAGAACTATGCAGGGAGAGAATGCAGAATGAGGAGGGGGGCTGCGTCTGTCTCCAGAGGGTGTGATCCTGCGTAATTCCCACCTAGCTCCGCTCGGCCTCTGTGTGCAGCCCCCCGGTCACCTATTAAGAACTGCTCGGGTAGCTGTGGGGAGTCTGGATTCATTACCGAAGTTGGACACAGACAAAGCACAGAAGTTCACCTCATTCTTCCTCTTCCTTCACTGCAGGTGGAAATTCATATATAAAATGGACATACCTGCGGTGTGCTCTGGTGTGGAACTGAGACGCAGTGGTTAGTGAAGCAGAGCAGCGTGATATTAAGATCTTTGAGCTGAACAGACTGTACCTACAGCTGTCTAGAGACACTCGCCCACGGAACTGACCTGAATTACCTCCAAAAAGCCCTCATAGCTCATTCAGACTCAGCTTTCTTAAAACTTGGCTGTCAGCCGATTCAAAATTTTAATTCAGTTAAATAGATGACATGACAACTGCCAAGTAGTCTATTTAAAAAAATAAAATAAATAAATAAATAAATATATATATATATATATATATATACTGTATATATGTGTGTGTGTGTGTGTGTGTGTGTGTATATATATATATATATATATATATATATATGTACACTGCCCTCCAAAAGTTTGGAAACACCCCTGGCAAAGTGTGGTTTTGGACGATATCAGTATAAATCCTTATCATTTTTTGGTGCAAATACATTAAAGTAACTTGACATTATCATTGAAGACCAGCAATAAAAATTTTCATTTTGATTACATAATAATGGCAATATATACATGTCAAAGTCAGACATGCCCCTTTGCCAGCTGTGATGCCTGGTTACTGGTTTAAACTTGGCCCAGGTTTTTAAAATCATCTTTGGGCAATCCTTCAGGAGGCTTGGAGTAATATATCAAGTCAATGTTTGAATAAACTGACAGCACGGATGCCCAGATTATGCAGGCACAATAGCTGCTAATGGTGGATATTTTGATGAATCGAAAATTTAAGTTTTTTCTATGTATAAACTGTTTATGTAATAAAATATGTTTTCGTAGTTTGTGTTGTCCCTTATCAGTGCAAAATTATCACAAATTAAAAAGGATTCATGTCAATATTGTCCAAAACCCCACTTTTCTAGGGCGTTTCCAAACTTTTGGAGGGCAGTGTATCAAAGGTTATCTATCAGCGGGAAAAATTACAGAGCTGTGGGTTGCGGTTTTTTGGGCTACTTTTATAATGTACCGCGGCCGCCCAAAGTGTATATAGACAAATAAAAATGAAAATAGATCCTTTTACTAATGTGTATTATACTTGGAATGTATACCTGGCAGCTTAAGAATGGAGAGGCAGTTGTAACATCACAAACAGCCAGAGCATACATGTTAAGGCTTTTACACAGCAGAAATAAACATGACAACAGCCACTATAGATTATATAAGATAATAAACACACGATTACGATAGGATATGGTTTGTATGTGATTTTCTTAAGATTTGGATATTTTCATAACAATAATGAATGTGTACATCTGAAATGCTAATTCGTACAGCGATAAAAAGGCTATAAATAGCATATTTTAACAACAGTAAACAACCAAATTCCACATGTGATCGCAAAAGGAAGTTATTACACTTGATGATGGTTTAAAGTGAACACTTGATGGTGGTTTAAAGCATGATGCTAATGTTAGCTCTAATGCAACTGCTGAACAGGTCCAATTCTTCTTCATAATGCATTTTGTCATAATACTTCACGTAAGGTTGCAAGAAAATTTTTTGTTCTATTTATTTAGAAATACTTTTGATAATAGTTAGGTAACTGGGATCGAAGCGATATGGCTTGGTAAATGTTTTATTGCCAGTATAAAGGCTGAAAATGGCTGAATAAAAACAGAAGAATAATGATAAAAGAATAATAAGGATTATGTCTCATACCTGGCGGAGGTGTGAAAGGTTCTGTTTCCTTAAACTAGATTGTCATGCATTTCTTTATTTCAACACATTTACAGGTAAATCCTAGTATTTTAAATTTGCGATTAATCGTGATTAATCACAGTCCATGACTGTGATTAATGCGATTAAATTTTTTAATCGATTGACAGCACTAATATATATATATATATATATATATATATATATATACTTTTTTTGTCAAACATCACTAGATAATTTTTATTATGCAGTAAAACCCCAAAACAGTTTAATTAAATAAATGATATGATTTGCTTAATTTACTTTTAAAGCTAGCCAGTTACTTGTTTCAAGAAATTTTTTTCAAACATCACAAGACAATTTCCATTATGCAGTAAAACCCAAAAATGGCACAGGCATTAGTAACCATCATCTTTTGTCTCCACCTCTAATTCTGGTAGGAAACGGGATTCATTCTGTCTGTGGGAATAAGGAGCTCGAAATATATCAATAAATTATTTAAAGAGCTGTTTTTCTCCGTGCAGTCATTTACAATTCTATATTTAACATCCGTTTGTTTGAGCATTATGGCTCATAGATATATCTTCATATCCCAGAAACACCCCAGCATAGACAAAATGATGAACTGTCTGCTGTCTGACATATTTAACTTCTTGAAATATTCAATTGCCTTTTTAGTCACAGGCTGTCTTGGAGCTCTGTGTAAACCTCCTCTGTTGCACAGAAACGTCGACTTATTTTCATTCTTGTCTACCTATCGTGTGAGACTTGACATACAATAAATCTACACAATGCCAAAATGGCATAAACCCATCCGCACGTCAATCAAGTTTTCAATCAGAGACGATTAAAATGTTATAATAATATTTTCATATTGTAATATTTGGCCGCATGTATTTAGACATTTTATTTTGCTTACCTATGGCCCATTTTGTAATTCCAGAGGATTTTTTGAAAGGATTTGTTAATTATGACTGCGTTTGTTGCGATTCAGCAAATAACTGGATTGAAAGAGTTGTTTGTTTGTGAATCAGACTATACTAGTTGATCTGTTGTGTTTTTGATTCCCTAATGAATCATTTTATGAGAGTCATTTGTTCATTGTTTAAACTACACTGGTTGTGCTGAATGTTTTGTTTCACTAAAGAACCATTTTAAAAGTCATTAGTTTGTAAATTGGACTACACACGTCAATGTTAACGCATACAGCTCTAATAACTCATTATGCTTTCATTTTTAGGTACCTGTCTGTTATAGCCAGTGAAACTGTTATCTATTCTTTATTCATTGTCAGTCATTGTCAGCTTATTTGTAACAATAATAGCTAAATTCCTTACCAAAATGCTGTAAAGAGTAATAGCTGATTCTTCTTCCAGGACAAGAAAGAAATGATCAGGATCTTTTATCTTTTATGAGTGCTGTCTGGTATAGAGGTTAAGCAGAAACTGATCAACAAACCTTCAAAAGGATTCTCGATGCTTTGATGAGTCCACGTCCTCTTTCTTATGGATCAGTAGGGGCGTAAAGGAGGCCGCGGCGAGCCTCGGTAGAATCATCCGCTGAACCTGAGCTCAACCTTTGGAGAGTGAACCGTAACCACATAAGCCAATGGATTCTGAAATGAAACTTTTCCTCCTAATGTGATAGACGATGTTTTCAAAGGGTTATCAGGCATAGGCTTTTCATTTCATCGAGTTTTCTTCTTTGCTGTTTGATGGTTCAATTGGCAGTGCAATTTTCACACCTTTCCAAGTGAGCTGTTAGCCACTTACAAGTAACCGCTGAAAGGCTAGACAATACATAGATAAGAGTAATGATACAACAGTGGAAAAGATGGTTAAGAGAAAACACACAGATTATGCTGCGGTCAGTCAGAAATCTTCTCTAACAGCATAGATCTGATTCATATGCAGAGCTCTTAGGGGTTTAAATTTGTGGAGGTATGTCTGTCAAAAATAAGCATGTCCCTATAAAAACAACCACTACTAAGAAGCATCTGGCAAACAGAACTGGGCTGAGCGTCCACTGTATTTAAATTCCAATTCATTTACTGAATTCAGTTTGAATTGAGCAAGCCAGAGAACGCAGAACTGATATTGCATGTATTGGAAGAAGGCAGGAATAAATATTTGAATAGAAAATAATTTGAAATTAAAATTAATTCATGCATTAATTCACAGTATTTTTAACTAGACAAGCACAAAGTTTAATAGTTTACAGCCAGGGTGAAAGAGCACTTAATTTTTATTTTTTTATTTTTCATTTATGCTACCATTCAAAAGTTGAAAGAAGTCTCTTATGCTCACCAATGCTGCAATAATTTGATCAAAAATATAGTATAAACAGTATTATTGTGAAATATTATTATCTTTTCTATTTTAATATATTTTAAAATATAATTTATTTATGTGAAAATCATTTGAATATGTTGATTTGTAGCTCAAGAAACGTTTCTTATTATTATCAACGTTAAAAACTGTTTTTGTGGAAAAATGATAGGCCTACCTTTTTTAGGATTCTTTGATGAATAAAAGGTTCAAAAAACAGCATTTATTCATTTTTTTTATAACATAAAATCTTTATTGCTGCTTTTGATCGGTTTAATGTGTCCTTGCTGAATGGAAGTATTAAAAAAAATTTCATTCTTTAATTTCAGCTCAAATTCCAGTTTCTGTGGGGTTTGGTCAGTTGAATTCATATCCAACTCATGAAGTTGAACAGCACCAATTCTTCAGTTCAGAAATTTTAACAACCCCGGTAAGAAGCATTTAAAAAAAACAAAAAACAAATACGCACACACACACACACACACACACACATACACACACACAGGTTGGACTCTAAATGGAGTCCATTTACAAGACTTTGTAATTTCTTTCAGCTTAGTATGCAGCACAAGTTATATTGTTGGGATCAGAGCAGTTTTCCACAATTGAACATCATTTTTTTTTCTGATTTTGACTCACTTCAAAACCCATTTGACAGATCAAAAATTAACAAATAAAGGTTTGGTGCACAGAGTTTTAGCAAGGACCCCTGCAGTTTATCTTAGCTCCATCTCAAAGCCCTAGCAAATGGGAAAAATAAATACATTTGATTAAGTTGAATTTTAAATCATGCCGCAATTGGTCCCAAAGGTTCTTTGGGAAAATTTCCAAAAACTGTGTTGACATCTTGCGAGGAGTTTCCGGTGAGTGAAATATAAAACAGAATACTTACTTCAAAATAGTCCGACCTCTAAAATTATGTTTTCAAAACCCATAGTTGCATTTTTTAACATTAAAATATAATGACCATGGGAGCCATAGGAGACCTTGGTGGTGATGTTTGCCACGGCAATTGCTCATACTAAGGCAATTGTTTGTGCTACAGACATGAATGATAGCTCAAATTGTGTTTTAAGTAATCAGGCTTGAAGAATTTTACCTGGTGGCAGGGCCGGCTCCAGGCATGGGCAGGGGTGGGCTGAGCCCACCCAAATGACTGTCTTGCCCACCCAATCAGAATTAGATAAAGATTACGTAAAAATTGTGCATAGATTAAAACTAATCTGAAGCGGACTGTATTTTGAGAAATTTAAGCTATAGCTTGAGACTACCCAAACAATCATAAAATAACTCCAGAAATTGCAGCATTTTCTTTTATTAGCTGAATGCAAGGCGCGCTGAATTCACGCGGAGGCTTCATTCAGTCTGTTGCAGAAAAGCAGAGGCTGACAATGAGCGAAAACGGGCAGAAATATTTGTGCGCTATCACGGGGAGTTTGCGAGTTATGAGGAGTTTAATACACGAATATGTATCTTAGCCTACCACTGAAATTACCTGAGCAGTTTTAATGTTCTAAAAGAAAAAAAAAACATCATTCAATAACGTGCGTTTATTGCATGGACGGGGCACGAGACATATAAGCCGCCTAAAATGTATGTAGGCTATACAGCTTAGTTGTAAGCTACCCTTTGACTTGCTGTTAATGTTGAATGTAAGAATGAAAATTGAAATTAAACAACACTGAAATAAGAGCTTGTGCAATGAAAGTTGCGTTTGTTACTATAGCAACAGTCGACTGTAATATCCAGTAATGCAAACTATTCTACTTTTTTTTTTTTTTCGTTTTTGTCAAATTCCGCTGTTTTGAATTGAAAGTTGGGCTCTCATTTACATGATTCATGTAATTCATAATTATTGTGATGACAATAACATTTTTCTGTTTTCAACATATTAGGAATACAACTAAAATTGAATGGGTGCATATTTGAAAATAAAAAATATTATTTGCAGTTCAGATTGATTACTTTACAAAAAATCTTATTATTTATTTAGTTCCTTTACCATTACCATAGTGGTCTGGTCTTAATATTTTCCTCAAAACAATAGTCTCCCTAATGTTCTAGATATGATTATGGCCTTGTTTGGTATAAATAAAAAAGTTAGTTGAAAAAATCCCCCCCCCCCCCCAATGCCCACCCAGGAAATCTGCCAGCCCACCCTTCTATAGCTGTCAAGAACCGGCCCTGCCTGGTGGATGTAGCAAATTTGCTTAAAAGGGAATTGTATATAAATAATTACAATTAATCATGATTAATTACAATTATTTATATCGGCTGACAGTAATAACTGTCGCAGAATTAAATTGCCATCAACTAATCTGTTCGTCCAGCGAACATTCAGTGTACGTTCATATCAATTCTAAGAAAGGATATTTTCTTGGCCACAGAAAATACTTTCCTAAGTATTAATACATTAGAGCATGTAGTAAGGATCAAAAATCGTAAAGGGACATTAATTTGCAAGGCAGAATCAGAAACTCATGTAATTTGTGCACAAGAGTTTTATTAACTAAACACTAACGCAAACTAGTCAAACAAACAAACAAACATACAATCACTCATACATGGGGAAAGGGCAAATGAGAGTTGATGGATGAAACCATCAGGAAACCAGAGAATGAAGCTATGAAAAGAGTCAGTTAACCACCTGAATAAAACCATCAGCGCCGTTTATAACGGGGTCTATAACTTATACTAAACCTCTGTTTCGTTTAGTTAAATGTACGATACTTGCATTGCCTTTTGGTCGTTGAACGAGTGTCCGGATGCAGTCTCGGATGAAAGTTCTGATGGTTTGAAGGTTTGGTGGTGTTGGAGTTCTTCAAGTTCTTCCGGGTTTGAAGGGTGATGAACTCCAAAAGATGTTATTCTGGCTCGGTGGTAATTGGGAGTTTCTTCCCAGGTAGAAAGGCAAAAGAGCTAAGAAAGAGATCTGCTGAGATCCGAGGATCCTTGGTTGAATGGAAAGTCAAGGCAGCAAGGCCTGGTGCAAAACTTAAGGGTCGCTGAGGAGCTCACATCCTTCTCATCCTCTTAGGATCTAACAGAACCGCAGACTGGCAGGCGGGTCACTGATTTGAGAGCTTTATCTGCTATAGAGGTCACACCTCTGGGGTATCAAAGAGCCAATGGTGTCTTGAACTTTTGGAGGGAAAGGTTTACGACTCTTTGTCTCTGAACATGGTAATTTGCATAGGTAATTTGCCTGGGGTTAATGCACAAACTACTAAAGATTCTTAGGACACTAATATGTTGCATAGGTATCAACATGCAATATTCACTCTCAATTAGATCATCCGAAGACAAACTGATAGAGACTAAACATGGTATAAGTGAGGTGATATTAACTAGTGATCTATCATAAGCATGCATAAACAATATACAATACACAAGAACATATACAAGAACAGTAATAATATACATAATGACCTGAAGATGTGTGTGTTCATTCAAAGAAAGGTTTTTCTATGAATTAATTAGAGAAGAGTCCATTTTTATGGCATAATGTGTCTTTCCTAAGGGGAAATGAAGTGAGTTGCTTTGCCCACATTCCTTTTAGCAATAAAACTCAGTGTTATCAGATTTGTTGCCATGGAACCGGGGGCCTGAAGTCATTGACAGACATACTGGCACCCAGTATGTGTATTGGGTGGGGGGGTCTGTGACCATTTGTTAAAGAACTAATTTGATTTGTTAAATCAAATGCAAAATTGTGTCTGATTCGTCCATACGCTACATGGATGTTTAAAAGGGGAAAAATTAAAAGACTTACAGTACATTGAAGCAGTGCCATGTGATATGAGGCTGAAATATTATGCTTCAATTCAGTTATAAAAGGTCTCAAATACTGTGTGTGTCTGTAAGCATTGCATAATAATTATTATGGCTGGATAGCATGCCTAACAGCAGATGAATGTCTGGAGAGAGGTTGCTGACTCTTCTCTGGAGCTGCTGCCCATAGTCTGTCCAGGCTGTTTGTGAGCTAGCATGGGCTAACAGGGCTTAAACATTGGCACCATTTCCCAAGCTAAGGATGAATCATTCCTGGCATGTTTTCTCGCCTGCTATGTCTTTGTGATGACATTGATCTCCATGAATATTTGCCCAGATGCATGTTGGGAGTTAATAATAGCAGAGCAGCTATGGCAGCTACGGCAAGGTTCGGCATGTCCCCAGGAGCGAGTCCTCCTCCCTACCGAGCATGATCTGGACTACTTAACACCAGCTGTATGTCACTTTGCATTCTCACTAATCTGGTCACATGCAGTCTGAGACTTTGTTCTGTGAAAAAAAGATGTATCTACAAAGTCAGACATGCGTTTGCATTTGATTTGTAGATAATGTGGAAAGGTACAGTGACTTTTATAAGTTCACCTAGAAAATTGACATCATTTACTCACCCTCGTGTTGTTGCAAAGCTGTATGACTTATATTCTTCCACGGGACACAAAAGAAGGGTTTTTGTATAACGTTCTGGTTGCTGTTTTGCATGAAATCACAATGAACAATGACTGAAGCTTTGATGCTTCAAAAATGAAGGGTTTTCACAGTGATTCCATAGAAGAGCCATTTTTGGTTCCTTTTAAAATATTTCGATTGAACAGTTCTTTAAAGAACAACGTTTTTCTTACTTTGAAGAACATTTTAATAATCTAAATAACCTTTTTCCACTATAAAAAAAACCTTTGTGCAGTGGAAAGGTTCCATGAATATTAAAGGTTCTTAATGGAACCGTAGATGCTAATAAAGAATCTTAAATTTTAAGAGTGTATCGTTAAAATGTGTGCTATATTAAGTCTTCTGAAGCTATGTAGTAGTTGAAATTTGAATAAATAGTTCCTGAAAGTCTACTCTTCCAGTGACCTAGAGTCAGTAAGTCATATTTCGAGAACCAAATCAGTCTGATTTCTGAACAGATCATTCAGATCAATTTTGTGATTCATGCGCATGCAGTTCAGTCAGAAAATCACTTTTGATCCACTTGAGTATTGGCTGTTCCTGGTCAATATCAGCAGAACCCCTAATGTTGCTTAGTCTGTCAGATTCATTGATTAATTGAAAGCGTCAAATGATTCATTGAAAAGATCCAAATCAAATGAATGTTTTATTCACAAATCAGACATCTGCTGTTTATTTCATGAATCCCAAAGAGAGCTAGGATGGATGACATGATTTTCAGTAAATAATGATTCAGATATCAGTCTGTTCTTACACAAAGCTATTATATGGCTTCAGAAGACTTAGAATATAGTGCATGAGTCATATGGACCCTTTTATGGAATCCTTTTTGAAGCTTGCCAGCTTCTGTTCCCATAAAAAAGCATGCAAAAAAGCATGTTTTCAAATGTTCTCATTTGTGTTCTGCTGATGAAAGAAGGTCATACGAGTTTGAAACAACATGAGGATAAGTAAATGAAGACTGATTTTTCATTTTGCATGGACTGTTCCTTTAAAGTGAAATGCTCATTTGTATACAATGTTTAAGGGGACTGTGACCGTAAGCCAAATATAAATGCCGCTATAGTCATGGTAGAGCAGAGAATGCTTCCATTCTAGCTCATGGTTCAACATACAGTACACACATATACACACACAAATATGCACCTGGTTCATTAAGTGTAACGGACCCATATTTGAACGGCGATTCCTTTTACCACACATTTACAGCCAAGCACGTTGCTTTCCCTCGGTCTGGATCATTGAAACCCAAAACAGGTTGGGTCTTATAGCTGCAATTTTCCTCCTGTGAGCTCTGAGATCCTCTGGGATGTATTTCATATTGTAAGCCACCCTCTTAAAATTCCCAACCTCCTATTGAGGCAACATTGTTCTCTCCATCTTCCTGACATTATATTAGAGGCCTTAGCAGAAATCAGCCAATATGTATTCTGACCTCATTTCAATACATCTTGACAGTGGTTCCCATTTGGAAGTCCTTCAGCCAGATGCAGATGCAAGGTGTTGACCAGGGGTGTAAAGTATTCGTACTTCATTACGTATACATTTAGGAGAATTTGTACATTATCAAGTCAAGTTCAAGTTGAGCTTTATTGTCATTCCGCTACATGCGGGGACATACAGTGGAACGAAATGCTGTGCCTCACAGGACCACGGTGCTACATAAATACAGACATACAACAATGAAGTAAAAGCAGTAAAAACCTATACACAACTAACCTACTGACAGATTTTGACTATAAATATACTATATATACTGTAAATGGTTACCTATACATAAATAAAAAAATACAAACTATACAAATGCTTCACATTAATACTGGACATGTGCAAAGAGAAACATCGTAAGTCAAGCAGCTGGCTGGGGAACAGTGCAAGATGATTTGTAGTGCATGAGCATGTAAACACATATATTACTGAGTCTTTTGTGGTATTATGTACACCCAGCAGTGTGTGTGAAAAGTGTCTAGTGCGCATAGAGGAGAGTGTGTTACTACAGGTGGTTTGTACAGGCCCACTCATCTGTGTGTAGCACTCTTCGAAGGGCTCAAAAATAGTTTCCATTTTGTGTGTTTGTTTTTTCCTGTGTTGTGGTAAGGTGGGGGGGGTTTGGGAGGGAGTAGGTGTGATGGTCCAGGTGTCGGGAGGTAGTGGGTTTGTGTGGGATTTCAGAGGGGGGCATGGTGATTTGAGTTCAGGGCTCTCACAGCCTGGGGGAAAAAGCTGTTGAGCAGTCTGGTGGAGCGGGCTCTGATGCTCCGGGACCGTCTTCCTGATGGTAGTAGCTGGAAGAGACTGTGGAAGGGATGGATGGGGTCCTTCACGATACTGTTGGCTTTGCTGGAGCATCGTGTAAGGAAAATGTCCAAGATGGAGGAGAGAGGGGCACCAATGATCTTTGCAGCTGTGTTCACTGTCCGCTGGAGGGTCTTGAGGTCTACTGCACTATAGTTCCCATACCAGACAGTGATGCAGCTGGTCAGCATGCTCTCAATGGTGCCCCTGTAGAATGTGGTGAGGATGGGTGGAGGGAGACTTGCTCTTTTCAGCCGGCGGAGAAAGTGTAGGCGCTGTTGTGCCTTCTTGGAGAGTGACATGGTGTTGGTGGTCCAGGTGAGATCCTCTGTGATGTGCACCCCCAGGAATTTAGTGCTGCTGACTCTCTCCAGTCGAGCTGTCAATGGTCAGTGAGGGGTGGTCAACAGAGTTTCTCCTGAAGTCCGTCACAACCTCCTTTGTCTTCCCCACATTGAGGGACAGGTTGTTAGTGCCACACCATTCAGCCAGTTGTACTTCCTCTCTGTAGTGTGTTTCATCGTTGTTGCTGATGAGACCTACAACTGTTGTGTCATCAGCAAACTTGATGATGTGGTTGGAGCTGAACTTGGCAGTGCAGTCGTGGGTCAGCAGTGTGAAGAGCAGCGGGCTGAGCACACAGCCTTGTGGGGCACCTGTGCTCAGTGTGGTAGTGCTCGAGGTGTTGTGGCTGACACGGACTGACTGAGGCTTCCGTGTTGGGAAGTCCAGGGATCCACCATAGAGGGAATTGTTAAGCCCCAGCAGGTTTAGTTTATTTATGAGCTGTTGTGGGATAATTGTGTTGAATGCTGAGCTGAAGTCGATGAACAGCATTCTAACGTAGGAGTCTTTATTTTCTAGGTGGGTAAGAGCCAGGTGGAGGGTGGAGGAAATTGCGTCGTCCATAGAGCGGTTTGGACGGTATGCAAACTGGAGCGGATCGAGTGTGTTGGGGAGGCTGGTTTTGATTTTTTGCATGACTAACCTCTCAAAGCACTTCATCATGATTGGAGTCAGTGCTATGGGACGGTAGTCATTTAGACAGGACACGAGTACACAAGTTATTTGAGTACTCATAGGCAATTACATTCATGCTTTTCTTTTATTGTTTTAGTACAAAGTACATGTTATGCATTCCATCATGGCTTCTTTCCTCTTTTTATCCATCTTAGTGAGCTTACAAACCAATCGAATTATGCCAATGACATCCATTTATTGTAAAATGTATTAGCAAATGACTGTAATCATTGGTCTTTGTAAAGAATCATGTCATCAATCACTACAACACACGCTTTGACCTTAAGCAATTCGTTTTAATTGTAGATATTGTTGCATAATATGGAGAAACTTGATCAAAGTGTGAATATACAGTCAGTGGTGAGTCTGTATTTAAACAGTAGCTGCTGATTAATTTATTGATGTATTTATTTATTTTGCTCTTTCACAATTTCAATTTCACAATTCCAGGTTAACAGGGTTCATATCACGTATCAATTGTATATCTTAGAGACTTATTTTTTAGCCTTAAATTGTGATTAAACAAATTTGTTTAATGAGAAACTTTCCTATTTTCCTAAAAATCTGTTTTAATCGGTTGATTTCAAAAGCTAAGTAAAACATTTACTTTTAAATACTTTTTTACAATAATTTACAATAATGTTACTTAAGTTAATGCAGTATGGAAAAACATGGAAAAATAACATGGAAAAATAAAATATATGAATAAATAAATACTAAAAATGAACTATTTAAACCTAAATCTATTGGATAGTTTTTTTTAATTATTATTATTATTATTTATTTATTTTTTTTAATTAAAACATGTTAAATGTTTTAGTATAAGTAACCGAAATTAATGCTTCATATAATTCTTTGCATTAGACAATATTAATGCAAAATATTGTTCATTGTTTGTTTGATGTCTACTGCATTTAACTAATGCTAAAATATAGAACCTTATTATAAAGTGTTACTAATTTCTCACTACATTTTTACGCCTCTATCATTGACTGTGTGACTTTAGTTTTCATTTGTGACATCTTTAATAGACGGAGAGCAGACTGGTACTTCACACCACATCTGGAAACACAGTAGAGTGAGCGGCAAGGCTCGTCACACTGCATTTTCTTTCTTTCTGATGGTGTTACTGATGTGATGGGTCTTACCACAATGCGAGCTCAAGAGCTTTAGGTGTCTAGGTGTCTGGATTTGCTGTGGGAACAGAAGGCTCCAGTAGAACAGAGGAACTGTCGGTACTGGGAAGATAAGAACTGCTTGAAAGGGTCCATTGTGAGATTTCTAGGCTTTAAATATCCTGACGGAGCACATTAGAGTGTAGTATATCCTACCATTTAACGTGTTGCGTATTGAGTTCAACATGCAGTTCTACCGGTGTGAGCCTCCTACTTACAATGATATCTTAATAAGTGACGGTTTAATATGCTACACTCCCTTGAGAGTTGAAAAATACCCATGTCATTGAGCCTCATTGTGATGACCGTGCCAACGCTAATGTGTCTCTACTGTTACGCACCCTACTTTTCTTATCGTGACAGACCAGATAAGACTATCCAGAGCTCTGTGACAAATTCATTTTTAGCAAATTATCTTTCAGGCATAACAGTATTGAGACCCACACTGCCCCTCGATTCCTTTTAACAATCAATTAATGCCTGCACAGGCTCCTTCCCTCAGAAGTAAAACGAGGGCTCACTGGAGGTCTGAGGCTGAATTAAACCCCTCTCCTTCTACTTCCTGCCACTAATGGGCTGTTGGTTTCAGGTTGGTTGCACTGTACAGGGATGCTCTGTACAGTGCAAAGTATAAAAAAAACCCTTTTTTTTTTTTTGGATTACTAGCTTATTTTTTCCCACACTGCAAATCTAATGCATAATTAAAAAGAGCAAACAAAAATTATGTTTTATAACAAATATGATAGTTTTTATTTATGTTTTATAGCTCACCATACATTAATTCTAATTCTAATTTTATTTTGTTTTATTTTATCATATTTGCATTATTTTATTGTATTCATTCATATTTATTACTTTTTAAATGCCCTTTATGTATAGATTAGTGTTTAATTTCTATATATATATATATATATATATATATACATTTTTTATTACCTTCATTTATGTGTTACTTTTTAAATGCTCTTTTAATAGATTAGTATTTCATTGTTTTATTTGCTACATTTTAAAAGCCCTCTATGTATAGAATAGCTTTTTATTTTGTTGTTTTTTCATTTTACTGTATTTTACTGCATTTGTTTACATTTGCTACTTTATAAAAGCCATTTATGTATAGATTAGTGTTTCATTTTATATTTTTATTGCATTCATTTTTGCATCTTTTTAAATGCCCTTTATGTATAGATAAGTATTTTGCTTTATTTTCAAAAATGACTTCTCCTGTGATACATGTATTTTTGCAGCTGGACAAATTAGTAGACAAATTAAACCAGCTGAAAGGAAAGAAAAGTTTATTCTATAAAAGTCCACAGGGCCAAAAGTGCTCATAGTCCACATACAAAATAGTGCATCTAACACTGTCTTTTTACTGCAGTTGTAGTGTATGCACAAATAAGATAAAATGATCTTGAGATTTTCACATGGTGAATTCCCTAATATAATTCCTCTCGTTATGTATTATTAGTTTTAATTAGTAAGGAATTCTTGTTATGGTAGACAGATGGCAGAATCCTCGCTCTTTTGTTAAAGTCACACTAATTAAAATTCTTGGAGAAGCTGGTTCTCTCCAGAATACTCTATTGCTTTTTCCCTCAGCTCAGAAACTAATAAGAGACCTGATGCCTTGACAACGGCCTCACCTTGAAACTTCACTAAGTCACTTTCTTGCAGCTAACCTCCGTGGGTCTTCCAGGATCATGGCAGCGGCAGGAACGGAGAGACGTTATGAGCTCTTGAAAGAATTCTATCATGGATTGACATTGCTCTCATCAGGGTCACTGAATATTTATTGGGTTTCTGGCTTTATATTCATTCCAAGGTAAAAAAGAAGAGGAGAAGGAAATAATTGAGTAATTTACTAGAATATTTGGCCAGCCGCTCTGGATATTGAATCGCTTGGGAGTACCTGCAATGAAAATGTTGCCTCAGGCTTTTTGCTTGTCCTAAGCTTTTAAGTGTTAGGCTTGCTGCTCTGATGTAGCACTCAAAGAAACGGTTTGAATGTGGGTTACTGGAGGGTTTGGGACAGTACAGGCTTTTTTCCTCAACTAACACTTCACAAATTTGTCAGCCAAATGCCTCCCATCTGAGCCATGAGTAAATTCTTCTTTGAAAAGTTCATTGAGGTCTATTTGAGGAGAGGGCTGTGATTTGTCAAAAAATTTCTGATTAAAACGGTGAATCTGCCTCTATTTAGTATAAGTGCTAGTTCACACAAAACATGTTTTTCCATTCCACTGCACTAGTTTTCCATTTCATTTCATTTCTATGCAAACAGATGCTAAATGGACTTGTTTGACCACTGCGCTCGTGTCTTGCATATTTTGCACCGTCTCACACATGACACTGCTTTCTAAAAACACTGCGTGTCTTAAGTGCAGTCTAGGTGAATGACCCCTGATACTTTGGGATTTTATTTTTTTTAACCAGCCAACTAGATTTTGACTGCAGCATGCTTAATTTTTTTTTTTTTTTTTGCATATTCTGCAAATAGTGGTTTGACTCAGCCAACAGCATTGGAGACAATGTTGATTACCACACTTATAATGAAAGTGAATAAGTCTAATTCATAAATGTTAAAATACTCACTGTTTCAATAGTATAGACACTAGGGTCGGGCGATATACCGGTAGACACGATTTGTCTAGAGAAATTTGTCAACTTGTAGAGATTTTGGACTATATTTTCTATCGCGGTTACATGCTCATGTGACGTTGCTGTGTTATGTGCATGAAAACTTATAATTGGCACCCGTTTTTAAGCATTTTGGTTTAAAAACAAGTGGTTTTAATCCGTTGAAATGCAATCAGCAGCGAAAGAGAACTCATTTTGCTATACGCGCATGCTGTCTGAGAGATGCGCACACGTGAAGACAGTGATCGAGCGTAGGAGTTATTTTTGCCACTTTATAGTCCTTGAGCGATTAAAATACACACACTTTTATGTGTCAGAATGCTTGTCTTTGCAAGTATCCTCGTAGGTCTTAAGTGAAAGCAAACAGCTGAGAAAGAAAACACATGTGTTATTGGACACAGTATATTGGATCTGAGCAGCTCTTAAAGTGACAGCTGTCTAATATTCCTGCTGTCGGTCATTCATGTTAATCAAACAACAAAAGTGAGAAAATCTCTCACTGCTCATTACTAAATTGCTTTTAGAACTTTATTAGGGAGAAATATATATTTAATTTACACAGGGAAGAATATGCAATGTTTTTATTCATTTGCTTACTTTATACAGTATATGCAGCATTTCTTATTTATTTGTTCTACTGCAGTTTTTTTTTTTTGTCCTATTGCTTGTAATTACTTTCTTATTCTTATTTAATCATTGACTGTTTAGGTGTCTTCAGTAAGCTTTTTTTTAAATAAATTTTGTAATTTTAAATCTAATTTAACAACTTAGTTGACATTACAGTAGAATACCGTAATTATTAAAACCCCAAAACGACTGTAGAAATTTTGTTTTAAATGTATTATTTGACGTTTCAAATAATAAAAAAATTTTAACAGAAAAGTTGATGTAAGTGCTATTTTAAAATAAAATTGTTTCCATTGTAAGTGCATCACTGTAACCTTCATGTTTTTTTTCTGACGTTTTCGATTTTTTAAATATTTTATGCCACAAATTCTACTGATTAAACTAATTTTTTAACCTGCAATATTCCTTTAACTGCAATTGTTAAAACTTACTGCATATCATTATTTTAGATTCTCCACATCACTTGTGTCAGATGTCTCAACCACCTTTGACTTCAGATGCTTGAGATATCTGTCAGGGAAATCATGCTCCGTGTAGGCTTGCAAGTGTTCTGATATATTCCTGTCACACAGTTTAAACTCCTTTACTGAATACCAATTGAAGGCGCTGAGAAATTTTGACAATCTTCCTAGGCCGTAATTTCACAATTAGAAAGCAAGGCACAATATGACTCCACACACAAATCATCAAGAAAACGTTGCTAACAATGGAAACGTAAAACCCCCACACAGCTATATTATAATCTGGATCGCTCTCAAGGATAACGATGGAATGTTTCTTGCGTTGCCATTAGATTTTGTTAGGGGGCAGTAAACAACATTTACCGAGTGCTATTACATAAAATTCAAACTGTGTGAAGTTCAGAACAGTTCACAGGATATTAATCACCACTATTTCTGTGGGACACATGCTATCGATTACCACCATGGGAACATAAGTTAATTTAGCTGCCACACTTCAAGGATACATTTTGTATTGGTGTTGCGGCAAGCACTGACAAATGAATACAGACAAAAGCCAAAGCGGCTGCTTCAAGGGTTGAACGGCGAAGCTGGAGGCCGCCTGCGTAACATTAAACATTGTACTGTAATGAACTTCATATTTATTGCATGTCCCAGAACACTTTTTAAGAACTGAATCTGTTTGTACTTTGATTATAACTTCCTGCCTTGAAACAATAAAAGGCCCATCTCTCCCTCAGGGGTTCTTGCATTGAATAGATCCCAGTAGAAAAGTACCCATGATTGCACTTGAAATTGTGAGTATGCATTGAAATCTATGAGGCAAAAGAAATGTTTGAGGTGGTTTGGTGCATGTAAGGCATGGATTATTAATTATAAACATTGATGACTGAACTAGTTCCATGTTTTGACTATTGGCAGATCTGTCCGTTTTACAGCTGAGTGTAATAATTAGGGCTGCAAAACGATTAGTCGCGATTAATCAATTCAAAATAAAAGTTTATGTTTACATACTATAGGTGTGTGTACTGTGTATATTTATTATGTATATATAAATACACACAAAAAAATTATAAAAAAATATTTGTATGTATTGTATGTAAACACTTGTATATAACTTATATATAAATATAAATATTTTACATATAAATCTAACATATTTTTCCTTAATATATACATGTATGTGTGTATTTACATAATAAATATACACAGTGCACACATATAGTATGTAAACATAAACTTTTATTTTGAATCGATTAATCGTGACTAATCGTTTTGCAGCCCTAATAATAATAATAGCGAAAAACTCCACACTTAGACAGGAAGAGATTGTTAAATATGGACAGGGTTATTGGAAATGGTTGATATCACAACAATAGAGTGGCCTGGAAAAATAATTCAAATAAAAGCACAGCATTCTATGTTTGCATTTGGCTATGCTGAAAATTTTGCACTCAGAAATGTATGTAGACGTAATATGTAATGCAATTTTTTTTTTCTCCAAAGGTAATATATATTGATTATTTCACAGCCATAACTTGATTCTGCTCATTGATATCTAGTTTAGTTGCTCATAAGTGGCTCAAACTAAATTCAGAGTATCTTTCAAAACTTTGGAAAATCCAGTCATTATTTCTTCTTCAAACACTCTTGTAAACACAACTTTGTTTTGACAGGCTGATGCAGATCTGTGCACAATGATTTCTGGAAATTGTCTAATGATAGCCAAGCAGATTAAAGCACTAGATTGGGTAAGTGTTTTCTGGCTTTACTGTACATGCAGTATACACACAAAAATATGTTAAACCAGTCGTACCTTGTATGAGTATTTCTAATTGAGTATAATTTATAGGTTGAGAAAGTATGGGGTGTGAAGATGTAGGTATTTATTGGATATTGAATGGGTGAATGGCAGAAGTGGATTCTGCATTGTGTGTACATTGTCTTTGGGTAGCTGGTTTGTTTCATAAACTCTGGTTGTTTCATAAGCTGATACGTATGTCATGTGTACTCTAATTTTACCCCGGAGCACCAGGGTCCCTGATCTTGGTAAAGTGCAGAACGAATGTCATAATTACAAAGAATAACATGGCACTTACTTCAATTTACTTTTTAAAACAGAGTTAATAAGGGATGCTTTTAGAAATGTTATACCAGATTCGTTGTAATAAATCTTTTTTAATGAAGTTCAGTCGCCTGTTGGTTTTAAATGTCATACGTTGAACTCTGGGACACAAAATCCCACCTTCAATGCAATTAATCTTTGTAATGGAGTCAAAAAGTAATACCTGCTTACTCTGTATCTGAGAAATAAACTCAAACATCCTATACAGCATTGAGGTTTAGAACGCACTTTCCAGCTTCATCAGAATAATACCAATATTCTCAGGTCTTTCATTTGTTTGTGTTGGGCATTCATGTTAATGGAATCTAGTGTGCCTGAAAGTTATTTATCTCTTAGGTTTAACTGGCCTACTGGTTTAACTGGTTAAAATTCCTGCAGCTTCAAGAATTCTCTCATGAATTCATGTTTGTTCAGATCCTCTTCTCTGTGTTTGTGGAAGATTTTGGACTGAATTCCGTGCCCAAGGAAGTCAGTTTCCAGTGGCGCACCTTAAGTTTGTACGGTCTTGCATGTGCTGTAAATTCTTTTTGGTTTGAAATATTTATTGTGCTGTGCTGAAAATCCTGGTCTAAAATGACCGGCCTTTTAAAAATTGCTTATAAATCTCTCATTAAGCTGTATTATCACCAAATCTTGGATTTTATATTTTTGTCAACTTGTTTTCATTCAGGTTGCATAAGTTTTGTATTTCTTTTCAAACTAATTTGTTGTAGGCCTTATTAGTTGAGCTTATGCACCTCAGTTTTTGAGTAAACATCACCAAAAATAACCTACAAATAATGCTTTTTTTCGATCAAAAATTGAGGTGCATAAGCTCAGGCCGATGAGGTATACAACCAATCATAGGGGAAAAAACTGGGAGAAAAATCCCACCCAAAATACAAAAATGTACATTTTTTGACAAGTTGTTATATCTGTGAGCAGAGTCAGTAAGTTTGTAAGTTGCATTTTTGGGAATAAGAACGTCCTCTCCAGGTCAAAATGACCTGAACACGAAGGTTACATGTAAAGGTTAAATGTAAAAAAAACAAAAAACAAAAACAAATAGTTATAAATAGTAATATTTTGTTTTGACCCTTGTTTTCTGGGTGTAAATTTCCAAACATCCTCAAAACGATTCAAATTTACTTAAAGGTGCAGTATGTAATAGTATCAGCTAACGTTTGAAATGGATACTGCAGTCCAAATTCAAAATATTGGAGAGCGTATTTCTCCTCAGACTAGACACTCACACTGGTTGCCAGATGCAACAAGGAATGAGCGCAACTGACAATGTTAGGCAACAAGCCTTGCACTGTAAGCTGATGAGCTGATTTATCTGTGTTTTAATATTCCTCTGGTCATAGAACTTTTTCGATGAATGCTGAGGCTTTTTAGGTCAGGTAGAATCTGCGATCTCTGACCCTGTTCGTTTGCTGACTTCCATGGCTGCGACACGCTGTGTTTTCCGCCAACTGGCATCCTGAGGTGTCAAAACACTTTTGAGTAAAATGGCAGTGGGCGGAATCACACAGACCAAAAGGAAAACAGACATTATGACACGGAACACACAAAGTAGAATAAGTAGCATTGTTTTTCAGAGAAAAAAGTATGTGAACTTAGGATGTTTCCTAAATATCTGCAAATGTATGCTTTAGTATAGTCAAAAAATTGCATGCAGCAACTTTAAAGCAGGAAAAATACAGATTTTTTCTTCTTCTTTTTATTCAGTGTTGAATAACAAGCAGTAAATCCCAGCAGTCAAGGGCTTCAGCTTAACTTGGCATCTTTTCCCCCTGTTGGAGTTGTTGTGTTTCTGTTCTCTGGCCCTTGAACTTATGAAATATTGCAAGTATATGTATATGAACACCTCTTCAAATCTCCAGTTTCACTTCTGGCCACAGAAAGTCTCTTTCTTGTACAGTCTCATAAAGTGGCTGGCCATTATTAACAAAGACCTTCAACATGTAAAGCTAAGGTCAGTTAATTATTTGACTGTTAAATCTTTGAAGCTTCTCAGAAGCCACCAGGAAGCGGAGGTTCGATCTCTCTTTTCCTTCCATGGCTCTGCCCAGAATTCAAATCCCTTCGGATAATGAGAGCATTAAGACATGGAGTGTGAGGAGGTCTCGTCTTGAAGTGCAGCTCACATATACTCATGAGCCAATTTATTTTCAGGTAATTAAGTCACGGGCTGGAACAAGCTGGGGGCGGTCCTGCAGACAAGGGGAGAGAGAGAAAACGCAGAACCACAGCCGGGCCTCTCTGACCCCGCACCGATGTTTTTGTCTTTTAGACAAATTAAACACTCATTATGAGGGAGATGCCAGGCAAAGACGCCCCGCGTGGCCTCTGCTCAGCTGCAATAAATAGCTCCGGCCTTCATCGCATCCATCATATCGATTATTCTTTAATGATATGCACAAGAAAGTAATTTCCACATCAACGTATTGTCAGTGTAACTAATCAGATTTCGCAGAGATGACTAATTCTACGGCTCAAAGAAAACAGGTCTGGTAAGAAGCTGCAAATCTGAGCTGATTTCCAGCACATACTGCGTCGCATCACAATTTGATGCATAATGCACTTAAAAGTATGAATGTATGTTTAAATGGGAGGCCTGGGTTAGTTGTCAGATTTTCCCCAGGTTTTAAGGTTAGTAAAATAAATATATTTCTGTATTTTTCTGTATACACACATAGCTTAAAGCAGAGATGCCCAAACTGGGGCCCACAATGACCTCTGATTTGGTCAGCCATGCTATATCACAAAAGGGTTAGAAAAAACGTGTTGTTGAAGGTTAACATTTTACATTTTCGTTTTCTTCATTTTTTTACTGAAATGTGGAGAATATAAGTAAATGAAAATAATAATAATATATATATATATATAGTTGGATATAATGCAGCATTTATTTTCAGCCCACAGCCCTCAATCAGTTTTTCGACCCTTTATAGTAAAAGTTTTGAGAATCTTTATCTTAAAGTGTGTGCCAAACAACCGTTTATATGCTTTTTTTAATAAGTAAGAGTTTTCTGTGGATAGAATCTGTTCCTGAAACAGAAAAAAGTACAATTTAACACCCAAAATGTCAAATAACAGCCAATAAATATGGTCATTTATAAATTTATAGCATTTAAAACAAATGTGACAACTTGCCCTGACCTGACATTTATGAAAACTACCCTTGTGCTGAGAACACAGTTCAACCTTTCATTTAAAATCCACCTTCATTATATTTTTGACCCTTGTCTTAATATGTGCTGGTTTGGTTACTGAGATACAGCCTTTCCCTGTGTGACTAGCACCAGTTTTCCTCTATACCGGGCCCTTATTAATCTGAAAGGACAATTATTTTATGCTTAAAATATTAGTGCGTATTGACACGCTGCCGACTCTAGAGGGTAAAACCTGTGCAGTGTGTGCAAAATTTATTATTCATCAGTGTCAGGCTGACAATGGTCTGAATTTTCCATCACAGACAAAGAAACATCCCCATGGTGGCTAATTAAATCTACAACCAACATTTACTCGTTAAATTCCTGCTGGAAACAGCGTGACAGTTCAGCTAGGAGGACTGCTCATTTGGATGTTTGTGTAAACATGCACAAATTGAGCATTTTTCTCTAACCTTAATTTCTAACCACTTTCGAAGGAAGCATGCATTACCCTGCATCATGTTGTGATGGTGAAATTTAGTATATTGCCAAGGAGTACAAAGCAGCAGTGCTGATTATCATCATCATCATACAATTGTATAAGGTAAATAAAAGCTTTTGCATATAGCACATGGCAACTAAAAGTGTCATCTGAAGAGGTTGATTCCTGCACATAGCAATATCGGTGTGTTTGAGGCAGAATAATAATTGGGTAATGTTATAATGCCATTTTTGTACAAGTTAATATGATTCTTTAGGGTCTAAATGAAAAGTTTGTAATATACTTTAATTAAAATTCTCGTTAGTATTGTAAGAAAACACTCATTTTACCTGGTCAAAAACAGTTTCGTTCAGCACTCCATTTCAGCATGTAGTTTTAAATGATCGTGAGCTCTGCTCACCCCGCCCCTCTGCTCTGTGGGGCGTGACACAACACACGTGGAGTGTTGCCTTGACAACAGTTCAGGGTATCTTTTGGCGGAAGAATGGCAGCGGGAGTTTCTGAGGACACTGTGGAACCATATCAATTTGAACCGGAGTAAAAAAAAAAAAAATTTAAAAAAAAAAAAAATATTTTAAATTTGAACCGGAGTCGGACACGGAACAAGATGATGGCCCCGAAGAAGTTCAACAATTAAGGCTCGAACAGGACATTTCTGAATGGCTGGTTAATGTAATGTCACTTTGATCTATCTTTGTATGTACTGGCACATAATATTACTTATTAATCAGTAACAGACACCGTTATAAACCATTTACAAATTAAGCTTAATGTACTGTTACCACATTAACTTTACCACAGCATACACAGTTTATATTAACACAATAACCATAACGCGTTGTTCATTACAAACGTGGGATTATTAATTATATTGAGAATGTATTACAGAAAAGATGCCGTAATGCACACTTGATTTCAATAATGAGTTAGTATAAATTTATCATCATGGTGAAAATGTGCTGATATTACAAAGATTAGAGAAGGTTGTAATAAACGTTACACTTAACTTTCTGAGGAAGAAATAACATGACAAATAAACATCTTTTCAGGAGAGCTCAGCAAAAACTTAGCTTACATCATCTCATAGTAAACCAGATGAGAAAGTTATAGATCAAATGCAGGAAGAATTGAGTTGACTTAGGACTATTCTAACAAAACTGCATCTACTGCTGTACACTTCTGGCGGTTCTATTTAGGACAGAAACGACTGCTGGGTTCATATTACACTCAAGAATCAACACCACTATTGCTAGGACACATTCCTGCTTCAGCGCATCAACAATGGCAGACTATGATGACAGCTCGCCAGGGCGGGTCTGAAGCTGGAACGCCCCATCAACAACATGGAGGGGCCTCTGATCTTGTGACGTCACAAGACTAATAGCCTGATTTGAGACAGGGATAAACATATTAGGAGATTAAAAACAAAACACTGGATGGATTTTTATCATTATAGGATGGTTGTGTACAGGCACTGCCAACACACATTTCAGTACAATCAGCTTGTAAAAGTGGATATAGCATTATATGACCCCTTTAAGCAACCAACTGCAAATAGGGGAATGTGTGGGAAATGGATTAAAAAAATTCTATTAAATTGTATAATAAAACATACTACTAATAATACTTTTGTCTTATTGTCTTTTTTTTTAATAATATTTATTTAAACATTTCATTATAGAAACATCCAAATAGACATATACGAAGTTAAAGACCTAAATAAATAGAGTCCAAAAATGTTGTTTAAGGTCATTTAAGTCAATCTGTTTTTGTTGTGGATTTATTTTTGCTGTGCATCGGTAGTTAACCAAAAATTAGCACTATCCAGTTTGCTCATCATTAACTTAATTAGGTTTTCAGTCTTTAAGCACTTATTGACAAAAGGCATTGTGGCACTAACCTAACACCAGACACCTCTGATCAATAATCTCCAGTAAATCAGTTCCTAAACAGGTCCTTTTGTAAGATTTAAATAAATATGTAAAAACTGCAAACTTTTTCAGTTTTTACACACAGTTCTAAATGTTCTGTGCACATTTAAAAAAAATGCCCAACAGCCTCAATATTAAATTGATTTTCGCTATTAAAGCAGAGTGTTCATCAGTATGGCCTCATTATAATTTCACACAGTGCCATTTATGAAATGTCAGTCAAAAAGTGTTCCCACAATAAAATCAATGGCTGTCTTCCAGCATCTGAATGTTTCATTACTGTAAATACAGCAGGAGATATATGGATCGAGGGGCCAGCGGCGGGGGCCCGTGTGCTTCAGAGAGAGGAAGCAATGCAATAAAAGCACATCGATCTCCTGAACTCAGTGATATACATCCACTGGTGTGAGGAGTGGGGGGCCGACGCTGATCTTTGGACTTCTGTTCCCTGGGGCCGTGAAACAACCTTTGAGCATGGCCTAGTCCTCATATCGATGGGCGGTAGATATGATCACCTCGCTGCTGGGAGTTGTCATTTTTCAATAAAAGCTCAGAGTGCTGCTTTTCCAGCAACAGACGTTAATGAGAGAATCTCGTGCGAGACGTTATTGATGGCAAGGGAAGCTCTTTAGATGATCACGAGCACAGGCTTAATCTCAGCTCCTCAGAGGAAGAGGAGATTGATAGATTTATCAACAGCCATTGGTCAATCAGTTATCATACTGCAAGCTTGGTGAATGTGTTTTTTTTTTTTGGCTTGATTTTCTTTATGTGTGCTGTGTTGCTGAAGGTCATTTTACAACAGGTTTTGTATTGGTTTCAATCCATGTGTGTTAGACCATAAGAGAGAGATGTGTGTGAACAGCTTCCAGTGAAGGTGACCAGTAGATGTCACTGTTGTCAAAACTCTAGATATCTTCTAAAAGACCATAGATAGATAGATAGATAGATAGATAGATAGATAGATAGATAGAAAGATGTGCAATTTGACTTTTAATACTTCTGGTTACTGAGACATAGCATTTGAGATTTGTTTTTCAGGTTCAAAATATTAAAAGACCTCATAAACGCAATCTGCCTTTTAAATATTTCCGCAAAGCCTTTGATCTCATTTGTGAGTCATGTTTTAGACACCTTATGTTCTCTTATCGCAACCCTTACAGGCTTCAGGCCATTTGATTGCAGTCAATCTCTCAACTCTTTATAAACACATAGAGCAATTAAAGAACATTCATGAAAAATTGAAATAATAACATTTTTGTGATGTTTTGGGGTGATATTTTCAGGAATGGAGTTCGTTTAAGACCCTTGTATGAATTTTACCTTTTCAAAAAGGCTTGTACAATTAAATAATTATGACTGATAACATGGTACCTAAAACTGTTACAAATTAGAAAAAGCAATCACAAGCACTTTGGTCTAATGTTTGCAGCTTTTGAAAATTGTAATTAATGGCTGAAGAAAAGTGGCTATGTTCTCTTTGAGTATGTATGTGTGTGTAAGGAAGAAGCCAAATCTCGTACTTTATTCATTCATTCTCCAAGTATATGACCAAGTATGGTGACTCTGCATTTAACCCATCCAAAGTGCACACACACAGCAGTGAACACACACACAGAGCAGTGGGCAGCCATTTATGCTGCGGCGCCCGGGGGGCAGTTGGGGGTTTGGTGCCTTGCTCAAGGGCACCTCAGTCATGGTATTGAGGGTGGAGAGAGCGCTGTACATTCACTCCCCCCACCTACAATCCCTGCCAGCCTGAGACTCAAACTCGCAACCTTTTGATTACAAGTCCGACTCTCTAACCATTAGGCCACAGCTTCCCCATGCTAGCATACTATTTCTACAATATATATTGTACAAACAGTCTCAGAAAAAAGGTAGTAAAGTGTCATGGGAGCTGTATGCTTTCAAAAAGTACTAATATGTACCATTTAGGGGATTAATAAGGTGCAAAGATGTACCTTTTAGCTTTTGTACCTTGTACTGCCCCAGTGACAGCTTTGTATGTTTTTTTTTCTTTTTTTCTGAGAGTGTTTAAAATGCAAATTTTCTGTATCCATAGAATACTTGGATGACTTACTATATGCCAAGAGGTATAGTAAAGATGGATGCAAAAAGCATGCTGCGTGGAATACTGTACCCACAATGCAAGGCATTCTACTTTTTAATAACTGTTTTTTTTAAAACCATCAAAAATGCAAAATAGAAACATTCTGTTTCACAGTATACATTATTTACTGTTATCTACATTAAGTAGTTAGTATCGCATTCTGAACTCTTTTTCTCTCTCAAGTTTCTCTTTAGTGTTTCTTGCTTCTTCTTAGAAGTGTTTGCCTGGGCTACTTGCACCCAGTTAGATATTTGAGGAAAAAAAATTAAAAATAAATGTTCAGCTTTGTAACTGCCATGAGCATACGCATTTATCAGGCTTCTCTAATCCTGTGTTCCACCTGAAATAAAAAGTCACGACTAAAGCCTGTGCTTTAATGTGCTTGCCAGGACGTTTGTAAGAAATAGAAAATATTGTACAAACATGGAGCAAGGAAACATATTTCATGTCATAATCAGGTAAATTACATGGTGTCTTTTTCCTTGCTCTAATCTGCTCACCGGTTAACCTCTCTTTGTGTCTCTCAGGGTTTTTGAGTCTTTTTTCTGTCTTGCCGGTTTTCTTAAATATTGCTCAAATCAGAGATTATTTTTTGTAATTTCAGAATGCATTACCATTCAGAGATATTCATGTTCCCATCATGTCTTCATATGCTGGATAAAATATTAAACTACACAAAATTACATTTAAATAACTTAAATATGTAATAAATTCAGCAGTGATTTCAGTACTATGGTTTAAGTGCTTTGTACCATTTGTTGTAATATCTACAGGTCCAAAAACAGGTTTTGTGGTCCTTTTCTCTAATAAGAAAGTTTAACATTTTCTTGAAAATTGTTTTAATTGGTAATCAGATTTTGTTTTCCTTTGACATCAGTATCACTTTCAATGTATTTACTCATTTGCAATGTACCTTTAATGAACAAAAGCTAGTGACATCATCCTCTAGGAAGTGACATCATTTTGGTGGGTAATACCAGTAAGTATTATCAATGGATTTAATCTGTGATGTTTTGTTGTATTATTTGGCTCAAAATATTGGATCCTGTTTGATTAAATGACAGAAATTGATTAATTGATATCAAAATGTATATCAATTTGACACCATTATGTATAGGATAAACTCTCAGTCCCTAGCTCAACAATGACTAGCCTTATAGCCCTAGATTTCCTCCTGTTTGGCATCTTTTTAAGTTTCTTGCAACTGTGTAGATAAGTAAGTAAGAGTTAAAAAGTTTGACCTGAACAAGTCTGGTATACTCTACAAATATTTCAAGTTATTATCCAAGTCACTTTTAAAAGTCAAAGAGTTCAACATTTTTAATATTAAACATCCTTCCTCTACAAAAGCTACCTAAATTAGCAAGACTTACATTCTGGATAAATTTTTAATTTTGTGCTAGGCTCCATAACAAGACTAAACAACAGTCTAGACAGTCTGGTTTATTTTAAAACTATTAGTAATCGAATTACTGTCATCAACCTAAGAACATTTCCAACCGTGAATGCCAGTTTTGACATAAAAAAAAAAGTCCATCCTAATTTTACATATTCTGTTTTTTGATCTTCAGGATGCAGTGAAAGTGTGCGGGGGTTTGCTTATTCGTGCTACAGCGCGGCGGTGTGCGCTTGCTGAGAATTGAGTGTGATTGCACCATCCCTCGTGTAAACAACCAACTCTGAAAGCCCTTCCTGTGATTGACACCACTGGAAATGCCAGGCAGAGGTGTCTTTTGTCTGCCTTCCCTTGCTTTCAGCAAACACCAGCACTCCGGGCTGGAAAAGATCTCCACACATAAGGATAACAGCAGCTGTCTCTGACAGGCAGGTATTTTGTGCTTCTCGAGCCAACCATTTGATAGCAGGTTGTAGATTATTTCAAAAACATGTTGATGGTATTCTGTTCTCCTTCTTTTTAGGTGGTTGATTCCTGATTTTAAAGGAATAGTCCACCCATTTACTCGGCCTCGTGTTGTTCCAAACCCATACGACGTACTTTCTTCTGTGGCATTCAATTGGAGAAGTTTTGAAGAATGTTCCAGCTGCTCTCTTACATACAATGAAGGTGAAAGGGTTGTCAAGCTCCAAAAACAATCATAAAAGCTGTTCATATATGGCATTTATTATTGCATATTTCAATTAAGAAAAAGTCCCCATTCACAGTGATTGTATGAAAAAAAAAATAGCATAAATAATAAAAAAAAAAAAAATCTAAAATTCTAAAATTCTCATATGTTCCAAGTCAAACAGTTTGGAGGGACATGAGAGAAAATAATGAATTTTATTTAAATTTTTAATTTTGGCTGAAGTACTCTTTTAAACTTTGACTGGTGCATTGTGGTGTTTGTGTGTGTGTGTTAGATAACATAAATTATATAAAATAAATATAATTTTCAAAAATGTGCTGTCTCATAAACCAAAGACCATTTTTGTTGACTTCACTAAACTAAATCCATTAGAGGTCTATTTAATCGAATTAATGTGCCGTAGACATATTTCGTTTCCGTTGTCAGCAATAACCCAGTGATATGGTAATATTCAAAGCACAAACACGTAAAACTGCAGGTCATATGCAAATTAGAAGGACTAAGGGCCTCGGATACTCACAGCAGAACTAAAGGAACAGGACTGCAAAGAGTATAATTGGGCCCGTTGGACTTGCTTCTGGGCACTGTTTTCCTACCTAGCTCGCAAATGGCCTGAGGCGAGTGCTTACCTGTGCATAATTTGAAAAGCATTACGAGCAAAGGATTGGACTCTATAGGTTTATGTCTCCGTTCGTTACCTGTAGTTGTTAGTTTAGCATGCACACGGAGTAGCTGCTTTCTCCATATGTGCATGTGGATAATGACATCTTTCCAGCAATCACAGTGATTAAGACATTACAATGTGAAAGCAGCAACTGAAGACCTTATTACCACTGAAAGAGTCGTGTGTGCTGATGAATATGGAATGGCTGGGCGTATATAATTAGAATGTTCCACGTTCTGGCCAGGATGGCAGATTGGCTGAGCTGTCCTCTCATGTCATAACGTGTCAGTCAGAAAGCATGTGGGTGTCACCATTTTTTTTTTCATTTACTTACAGCCTGGCTTTCATACATTTGATTGTGTAGGAAAGATCTTGTTAAAATAGCTGTATGGCTTAATATTTTTGTGGAATATTTTTTGGCATTAAAATAGTACCATTAGTATTTACTAAAGACGCACAGTGAAGGATTAGCGCTGAAAAGGCATGGATACAGTTATTTTTGCGCCTGACCTTATTGAATATGCATTTGTAGGAGTTTCCCTTTCAGACACAAAATTTATGGGAGAAGAGTATTAAAATGAATCACACAACGTGATTTACTGATGTTTGCGCTCGTCAAATTACTGGTATTTGCACCATATTTTAACATCCAAAAAAAGTATGTCTTAAAGCAGGCAGTAATTTGCGCTGCTCTTGGTAGATTTTTCTGGTCATTATGGAAATGATCTGGCTGTGTCTGTGTTCTTTAATGTGTGCATTGTCAGTAAATCACTCGCAGAATTTTCCCCTCCCATCAGCGCTTTTATAGAATTGCGCTCTAACACTAATTTGCCCTGGTTAGTAAATCTGGCCCTTGATCTCTTTAAAAAAATTGTACTTACCCTAACAGTTGGGTATTTGTTTGTTTAGGTATTATGAAGTTTAATTAATTCTGTTTTATTTATTTCTGTTTTAGTTTTCTCCTAACCTGTGAGGCAAGAGACTTAAATGAAGCCGCAGAGATCTGCCATAAAAGTAATGTTTAAATGCAGAAATAATGACTGTTTTCAAACAGGTTTCCTAAATCTGCCATTGAACAACACAAAAGAGATTCCCACAGTCCCACCCTTAAGTCTGTTATGGTGTTTCGATTTATTTAAGCATTTTGAGCCAGATGTAATATATCCAGGCAGTTTCACAGCTTTAGCTGCATGACGTGCTTTCCAGAAGTCTACAAATATAAGCAAACAGGAAATCAGATGGGAACGAATCAAGTCTTCTGCCAGTCACAGTTCCACCCAATCCAAACCCTCCCAAACTGCACACAGTCTGCCGTCTGGGACTCTCAACCACAGTTCAGCAGTCACACACCCGCATGCAGAATCTGAGCGAGACGGTCTGTTTAATGTGCTGGACTTGACTTAACCTTTGCAGAATTGAGTCTATAACGTTGCGTCACTGTTTGCTGCAATATTTGCACTCCTGTTCTCTGAAATCTCTGCACTGAGATGGAAATCACAGGCAGGTGATCTTTCGTTTTATTTACACTTTGTTCACATCTTACAACCATCTCCTGGCACAAAAGCACAGGTAAAAAAAAAAAAATCTTCAGTATAGTAAAGAAACAGACTTGGCTGAATTTCAACTTGTTCAAGAGTCTTGTCTAGCAGATGACATAAGTAGGTCATCCGCATATCATGCATGTTTTCTGAAGGAAAAAAAAAAAATCTAACTTTCAGTCCTAGTAGTGTCCAAAAATACATAGGGGAATTCACTGAGAATAATATATGACACAAACATTTTGCAGGTCTGTTGTGGGTGCTTGGTTGTGGAGGATGTACCGTTTGAAAGTTTGGGGTCAGTAAGATTTTTAATGTTTTTGAAAGTTTTATACTCACCAAAGCTGAATTTATTTGATAAAATATAGGGATTTTTTTTTTTTACAGTTTAAAAACTATTTTAATATTTTTTAAAATATTAACTATTTTAATATATCTATTTTATGTTTTCTTTTTTAATATATTTTTAAATGTAATTTATTCCTTTGTGGCAAAGCTGGATTTTCAGCATCATTACTCCAGTCTTCAGTGTCACATGATCCTTCAGAAATCATTCTAATATGTTGATTTGGTGCTCAAGATCAGTGTTGAAAACAGTTGTGCTGCTTAATATTTTTGTAGAAACTGATTATTTGATATAGATTTTTTTTTTTGTAATTTTGATCAGTTTAGTACATCCTTGCAAAATGGTGGTATTCATGTCATAAAATAAAATCAGTCTTACTGACCCCAAACTTTTTATAATGTATGTGTTTAGATATAGATTTAGATATAGATATAACATCTAAATAATTTTATAGCTTTTGAATAAAAATATTTACTGTAAAATGACAATTCCACGCTTTAGCATTGTACAGTTTTACAGCGGAATTGCTGTGTTCGTCTATTGGTTGTACAAATAGATAGCCACGCCCCAAACTCATGCCATTGGTTGAGCAAGCATATCTGTTGTCAGGCAGGTCAGGATGCTCAAACATACAGAAGAATGTTTTAATAGTTCCACAGAGACATGCTGTTTACACTTTTCATGTGAGTCAACTGATAAATAACTTGCTTACCACTTTATAGTTGTCTCTGCACATAAAGCTAGAATAGAAGAAAGTAAGCTGAACAACAACAGGTTTAACACTGAAATGACAGAGGTGTCAAGATTTTGATTTATACAGACAGTCAGCTTAATTAGTGCAGTTTAAACCTGGCACAGGAAATCATTGGGCTGTAGATGCTGGCAGTGGGTTTAAAATGGGAATTCTTGCTGATAAGTGCTTATCCATGCCAGTGCCTTGGGGTGCTCCGTTTATTGCCATTTTGGCAGCACAGCACCTGGCTGCTTCTTGGGCACCACTATCACCTCAGAGTCCCACACTGCCAGGCTGTTACAGTAGGCACAGTGGATGGTACTTCTTTAGAAATTGCATATATCATCAGTTTTTGTCTGCGGCATGTCTTCATAACTGAAACATATTGAACCATATGAAATCTCTGTGCATGCTTAATATGCACAGGATTCAGTGAACATCACTGATTTGGTAAACATCATGATGACATGCATATCTTCATTTTTAATATAATTACAAATTGTCTGATCACATGTATCTGCTCAGAATTCTAATCAGCCAAACAAACTACTGAATTAATGATTCATGCACTATAATGTACTAAATATTGCAGTGTTCTTTATTAATTAGAACTACTAATTGACTGCTACCAGTTTACACTTTGGAAGCGACCAAAATGCACTTTTCTCATCATCTTTGTGTGTGAGAGTGTGTAGTTTGGCTGAGTGCCACTCAGAATGCCACATGGTTCCAATGACCTTTTCCAGACCTTGTTGCAGAAGGAGGTGTACCCCACCTGTCAATACTGGTTTTCATGGACCACTTCTTTTCACCTTTCCTGTGTTAACCAGAGTGAAAAAGAAACTGGCCTGCAAGGATTCAAAACTCCATCAGTAAATGAATAATAAATGTGATTTTGCAGAAAAGAACATATTGTTTTGGTAATGGCAGCTTATTTATTTCCAACTATTTAGTATTATTTCTAATAAGAAAAAGAAATGTAACCCTCCTGTTGTGTTTGGGTCAATTTCATTTACTCGCACTTGATTTTCAAACTGCTTGAAATACTATTTATTTATTCTTGATAGTTTGTGAATATTTCTCATTTAGGGCCATGAATGTGCTTGAAATGGTTGATGCATAGATATGTTTTGAAAAGGCTGTACAAAAATTGACCCTCATTAGTTTTAATGCAATTTGACAAAAATCAACACTTTGACAAACTCTAAAAAGGGTTAAGTAAAAAAAATAAATACATGAGAACTTATGAAACTAACAGCTTGCGCCAGCGCAAACTGTCTTTTGGCGATTACAATAGTACTGTTAGGATTTACTAAAGACGCGAAGTGAAGAATTAGCGTTGAAAAGGCGTGGACAGTTATTTTTGCGCCTGACCTTATTGAATTTGCATTTGTAGTTTCCCTTTCAGACGCAAACTTTATGAGAGGAGAGTATTAAAATGAATCACACGTCGTGATTTACTGACGTTTTGCACAAATAAACTGGTATATTTAATGTGCGCATTGTCAGTAAATCACACACAGAATTTTCCCCTCCCATCGGCACTTTTATGGAATTGCACTCTAATGCTAATTTGCCCTGTTTAGTAAATCTGTCCCAGACTCATCTTCTGAATTATCAAAGGAAAATTCATTTTCCTACATTTCTTTATCTAGTTGATTTTCACAGTCAAAAATCTGTCAAAGGCTGTTTTTAGTTGTTAATTTTTTTTCTTTTAGTAATCTTTCGTATTTTTCATTTTTTGAATGAAAACCAATATGGGTCCATTTGACCCCCAATACAGAAGTTGTACCCAGTTTTTCAACACAACAGGTGCGTTGAAGGTGAAGTGTGTAATTTCTGTCACTTACGCAACTAGATGAAATTGCAAAAATAATGACTTTTTTCCACCCACAAACATGCTTCAGTTGGTTGGAGTAACAGATAGTCCCACCCAAACTCATTCCATTCATGGTACTGTGTCAGGGCGACTCATACAAACAAGCAAGTCACAGTTGTCTCTATATATCTATCTGTGTTAGAAATGGTGTTTTAACATTTAATTTTGCGTAACTTATCAAAAACAGTTGCATCACCTTGAACATCTCTTTTTGATTTTCTCCCCAGTTCATTTTTAGTGGGAGACAGGCTGCGCAACTCAGGCGGCTCTGAAAGCGGCACCCCTTGCTAAGCTCGAACACAAAAACCCTGCTGCTTTGTAGTGGTCGACTGCTAGCACAAGATACAAAAGATTTTATCTCTTTGTGGCTGCTGTGTGTCATCGACCAATCAGAGGTGACTTTATTCACAACCAATCTAACAGCATTTAGCTTTTGTGTGATCAAAGAACAACACAGAAGAGACAAGAGGTTGCACGCTGCTACTTTGTGCTCTGAAAAAAATTGCTTCCCTCCAGAATGTCCGCCCACCAATCACATTCATTTAGGCTGAGATCTGTTTGTGGTTAACCTATTTACCTGCATTTCTCAAATAAAAACCCACACATTTTATGGAGAAATATAAGCCATTTTATTTTGTTAATTTTGTTAGTTTTATTAGCTGTCACTTAAATAAAGTGTTGACTGCATTTATATGCACTTTTAACTTAGACGATTGTGTTCACAACCCAACAACATGTAAATTTAATGAAGGGGGAAGACATTTGATTGATAAACATATATCACAATATTCACATTTTAATGTAAATTTGATAAAAAAGAGAGAAAAAAAAAAGTATGACAAATTTCAAAGTAGACCCAGCACAAATTAGATAAAAAAAATTTTTTTTAAAAAACTCAATTGAACCACTATATAAATAAAACCATTTTGAGACAGACGTCACTGAAAGTAATAACTTGCATCTCAGTGAGTCAGATGATTCAGCAACTGCTTTGACTGATTCAATGAGTTCAGACAGTGAACAATTCTTTAGACTGATTCAAACCTTTTCAATTCATGAGTCATTTATATCATCACAATTCATCAAAAGGAAAAGCTCATGAGTCATTTATATGTGAAATGAACTATACTGGATGTGCTGCTTGTTTTGTTCGCAAGGAAACTCAGGTTTTCTTGCCATCTATTTTGCAACGCTCTTACTATTTATTGACATTCAATTCAAAACTTGAGTTAAATACATTTTTGGAAATAAAGGTACAAAAGCTATGTCATTCAAGTACTAATATTCACCCTTTGAAGGGGAAAAAAGGCACATCTAGCCTATCGCGTACCACAAAAAATACCCTTATCACAGCTCCTCTGTGATTATAGCACAAAAAGGGATGTGAGTCATGTGACAGTCATCGTTTCTATCATGTTAATGCAATCATCTAGGA
>JAFVLL020001357.1:0-15870 GCA_021397915.2 Tor tambroides
TTATGTTGTTTGTACATTGTACATTTGAAGATTGAATGCGAAATTATTGCAATATAAAAGTATATTTAAAAACTTTAATGTTAGGTGGAATTACTCGCGATTAATTTTAGAAAAATGTGTGATTAATTAGTTAATTTTTTTTAATCGATTGACAGCACTAGTTATAACATAAAATTGCACGTTATGTCAGCGCCGATAGCCTCATGGGTAGTGCACCAATGTATAGCGCAGCTGTGCTCGTGGTGACCCGAGTTCAATTCCCATCTCGAGGTCCTTTGCCGATCCGTTCCCCTCTCTCTCTGCCTGAAACTTTCCTGTCATTTCTCTACTGTCCTATCCAATAAAGCAAAAAAGACCATAAAATGTAACTTAAAAAAATTTTGCAGAGGTTTTTTTTTTGTATATTTCAATTTTGACACTTTCCCTTGATTAACCGTAATCATCAAATCATCAAATATGTACTCATCCAATGGAATTGCATTAATTTTTGAACAAAGATCTGCAGTAGTGTGGCTTTAATCATTTAGGGTTTTTTAAGGATTTTATATACTTTAAAAAAATAAAATTTAGAAACTCACATACCGCCCTCAGCACACATAACCTTTAGCCAAAGGAAGGACCTTTAAAAGGTCTTTTTTTGAAAAGTTAATGTCCTAAAGCTAAAAGTCCTTTTAAAAAGTTCAAGCAAATCATTAAATAGTTTATTTCTGTTTAACGTATCACTTAGCTATCAAAACAAAAAACACAAAGACAACACAGTTACTTTTTTTTTCCCCATCAAATCTCACTCAGCTGAATTATGGAAAAGTATCAATCATATTTCATGCCCCCTTTGACTAAGAAATTAAAATTATTGTAAATAGTAATTATACAGTCATATGTGTTATTCCAAAAAGGATTTTCAAAACATTTTATCTACTGTTTAATCATGTAGGGTTGTTAAGATTTTTTTTTATTGTTTTTGAAAAAAGTCTCTAATGCTCACCAAGGCTGCATTTTATTTGATAAACATACAGTAAAAACTGTAATATTGTGAAATATTATAACAATTTAGAATAACTGTTTTCTTTTTAATATATTTTAAAATGCAATCTACATTACATTAAACTGAATATTCAGCATCATTACTCTAGGCTTCAGTGTCACATGATTCTTCAGAGATCATTCTAATATGCTGATTCGCTGATATTTTTGTCAGTGTTAAAAAGTTGTTCTGTTAATGAATAGGAAGTTCAAAGGAACAGTGTTTATTTGAAATAGAAAATTTAAATGTCACCTCTAATCAAATAAAAAATCCTTGCTATATAAAAGTACAAATTTCTGCAAGAAAAATCAAACCTTTGAACAGTAGTGTACAGTAAGTACACTACACTTTGTCTGTTTACCATGTTAAAGTGAGTGACAGCATCTGTCACCGCAGCTGTAGAATGACTCATATGGAAGAACATCTTGTTTATTGTTCTTGTCTGTTTTCCTTTCTCTAACATGTCTTACACATAAACTTAAAGACATCTAAATCTCTCTCTTTCTGTCTCTTCCCAGGCTGACATATGTATATGATGTCATCATCCCCCTGGTTGCCTAGGAAACAGAAAGGGGGGTGGCTGCAGAATGAGAGACAGGGAGAGAGGGATGGGGGGGAATGAGCAGAAGAAATCTAAAATTCATGTCATTCCTGCAATAACCTTGTCTACGTCCGACCACTAAGACTTCCTCTCTTCTCTGATGCAAAATAATCATGAAAAGACACTTGTGCTGTCACCAGCGTGCTACACTCCAGCTGTCTGCTACAGAGAGAGAGAAGTGGTGTCACATGGGATATCAGGGCTCAGGGTCGCAAGGTTAAACATAGAGGAGGTGTGATTATGTGTGTGAGTGTTTTTCTTTGTGTCTGTCTCTGTTAATTAGCTGGTATGGAAGATTTTGGATGAAGGCTTGTGTTGTTTTTTTGTAAGTGCACACTTGTGCTTGATGAATAAGGATGCTTTGATGTGATTCCCATTTGATATATCGGCTGTGATATTAGAGATACTTGGCTTTGTATCCGGATTTTCGATTCTGTGTCTCAAGTTGCCACAGTTACATTATTAGTGCACAGTAACAAAAAAGTGTCATGGTACTTTTATTTTCTTTTATTTTCATTTTATTTCATTTTATTTGAAAGTTTCTTATTCTCACTGAGGCTGAATTTATTTGATCAAAATACAGCAAAAAACAGTAACTGAAATATTACAATTTAAAATAACCGTTTCCTGTTGCTTTCAACACTGATAAAAATTTGTATTATTATCAATGTTGAAATCAGTTGCACGACAGGGCACGAGTCAGTGACAAAGCTTAAGTCATTTAGTATATGAATAATTGAGTTGGCCATAATTTCCAAGTGTGTGAAGTGGTATATACTGTACATTGCAGGCACTGCGGCAGCTACTGTCCGCTCAATTTCACTGCAAACAAAAAAATAATGCATTTATAGTCAGATTAAAAAAGTAAAATGCATGCAGTTGCTTTTTAAACCATTAAATTCAGATTCTGGTGTGAATGTATTTTATTTTATTAAATGTATTTTTTTTTTTTTTTTTTTTTTTAGCCAGCATTTTAGCCTCAGGGTTTATTAGTGTGTTTAATGTTTACTTCAGTGATCAGAAAATATCCAAAAATGTTTTGTAGTGCACATGGTGTGCTTTGGTCTTTGATTCAATTTGCATTTGATATCTCTGTTCTGGGCAACTGATCTTATTGGCTTTTATCAGTCTGTTCTGTGATTGGCTGCAGCCACAGATGTGTGATCCCTGGAGATATACCAACAGAGGACATTTTGTTTTGAGAGAAGTGTCTGTGTGAATGTTTCAGGTATGCTGCTTGTTATATTAGAACTGTCAATTAATCATGCACGCTGACCATATATATTCCATAATCAGGGATTTTCCTATAGCTACAGTAGAACAATTCAAGCTTGAGCTACCACCTTCATGTTTGAATTCACAATCAGCACAGCCCACCTGTTACTACAGTCAATTAACTATTAGCTTATTTAAAAAAAAAAAAAAAAGATTCAAGTCTATCTAATGCTGTACTGTGTATACAATTCTGTTCAACTGTCTGATGTCAGTAATATTTTAAAAGAAATCTCTTATGTTCAACAAGGCTGCATTTATGTGATCAGAAACTTATTCCTGTGATTGCACAGTTGTTTTTTCAGCAGCTGTTACTCCAGTATTCAGTGCCACATGATCCTTCAGAAATCATTCAGATATGTTTATTTGATGCTCAAGCAACATTCCCTATTATTATCAATGTTGAAAACAGTATTTGTTTGAAATATAAATTGTTTGTAACATTGCAAATGTCTTTACTGTCACATTTGATAAATGTACTGTAATCTTGAAAAAAAAATTCAGTAACACTTTAGTATAGGGACCAGTTCTCACTATTAACTAGTTGCTTATTAGCATGCCTATTATTAACATATTGGCTCTTTAATAGTACTTATAAAGTAGGGGTGTAACGATTCATCGATATGGATCGATACGATGTCTGACGTATGATACGATGCATCGATGTCACGCGTAAAATATCGATATCTATAGTATAAATAGGCACCTTTATTTTGGCACTGTCCACATTTTCACATAATATCCATCTATGCGTTACCGCCAATGCGGTTCAAACTCACGTATCAGGACTCGATATAAGGACTGCCCGAAGGCACAAAGCGAGCATAAAAGATGCTCGGGATTGTTTGCGGAACAGTCAAGCACTGTGTGAGAAGTTTTCTGCTCACACATCTGAAGCGCACGCACACAGACAGCGAATACTAAATTGAGCTCTCTTCCTCTTTTTTGTGCATGGATGAATAAATACAGACAAAATTACATCAAAATGCGTGTTTTGGCGAATATACTAGTAAACACAGTCGGTTAGGCATATGTCTTAACATAAACAGTTGAGAAAGAAAACGCATGTGTATCAGTAGCCTATATTAAATCCATGCTTTCGTTCTTAAAGTGAAAGCAAACGCTGTCAAAGAAAAATACAAGTGCTCACTGCTCCTGACTAAATAACCTTTGTAACGTCAAAAATGATTAATCTATAATTTATACTGTGAAGACTATGCAGTTATTTTACATTTGATTATTACATTTCTGTAGCATACCTGAAAATTTCTTTTAGACTGAGCTTTGTTCTGTTGTATTTATTTTCTGCTATTGCTTGTAATTTTGTTATCTGTAGAAAAGATTTTTAGCACTGAGCCCATAGCAGCCAGAATGGTTTTTCCAATTGTTTATTTTCTTTATTATTATTAAAAAAAAAAAAAAAGTGTATAGGCCTATTTTTTTGTTGTGAATGTCCCAATTGAGGTACAGGATGTGAAAATTTCAATGTTATATATTTTGGTTGCATTTGTGAGTTAATAAAAATGTAGATGGTTGTTTAAAATAGGTATATAATATCATAATATCGAAATATCGATCGATATACTCCTGTTTCGAATCGAATTGTAATCGTATCGTAGAATTTTTTGAGGTATCAGCAAATATCGTATCGCTGGGTCTGAGAATCGATATCGTATCGTGACGAACCATCCGATTTACACCCCTATTATAAAGCACATATTCTGCATTACCATATTCTACATCCCTAATCCCACCCAGTACCTAAACTTACTAACTATTAATAAGCAGCAAATTAGGAGTTTATTGAGGCAAAAGTCATAGTTAATGGTTTGTTAATAGCGAGAATTTGGCCTTAAAATAAAGTGTGATTAAAAAAATTCTTACTGACCCCAAATGTTTTTGAACAGTAGTGTATATTTTATATTATTAAGTACATTTTGTCAGGAAATATTTGTATGTCTGATTAATTAGATTAATTAATCCTAATATTGTGTTCAGTTAAAACCAAATCATTTATTCACAAAAGCAACAGCACGTTGTATGACTTGAAAACAATTTCAATAAACGGTTAATTTTACTGGTTGCTGGTATGCCTGCCACCTCCACACTGAAGTTAATTTTAGTTTAATCAGGAGTTAAAGCCAAGAGTTTAAATTTACCCATGAATCTCTGCGCTGTTTAAAAGAACTGCAGTCCATAGATTGGCTGCAGTAGTACAGCTGATGCCAGTGAGGCTTTTGGGACTTCATATCATCACACACCATTGCACCCTACAGCTGAGATGTGCTTATCTTTATCTCTCTCTCTCTCTCTCTCTCTCTCTCTCTCCGTCTTTCTCTCTAAAATGTTTCTATTACAGTCGCGAGTGTGAGTGGAATGCTCAGATCCCTCATTACCTTAAATTAGCACTTCAGTGTTTGCCCACCATCTCGGTCTGCATTGTCGACAAAGTGTATGTGCAATTCTCCCTCCCTCAGTGAGTGCGTGTGTGCTGTAGGTGGTTAGTAACTGCCATCAAAAGCATTTCATCTCTAGATATTAAAAAAGAAAGCTATTTCTGGAGTCATAATAACGGTTTTCAAGGGAATTTAACAAGGTTTTCGGTTAAGATTCTCTCCAAAGGCATTACAGCCTGAAGAAACTCTCCGCATCAGTGCAGCGCCCACTGATGTAATTTTGCATGTTTACTGGGCCTCCCCTTGAGGAAACTGCAACAACTCACTCTCGCTCTCACTCTCTCTCAATCTATCTAAACACTCACGGGTACAAGCTCATATACTTTCACAACACATTCTGCATATATGTACATACACACACAAACACCTCCATATGTCAGGTATCTCCAGGGCCCATACTGTTGACCTGATTTCAATGTGATCTTATACTGGAATGATGTCACTGGCAGCTGTGAAGTACTCGGTCACATGTCCAGAGTGTGAGTTCCCTGGCGACGCTGCTCGCCTTGTTAACTCAGACACTCAGAGCGTCTCTGAGAACAGTCCAAATGTCAGCGGATCAATGAATGGGTGACGTGATCGGCCCCACTCTGCTCTAGGTTTCTCTTCATCTAATAAATAGGGTTGTTATATCCAATGACTTAATTTACCGAAGGCTGAGTTGATCCTTCTGACAAGCCTCATGTGGGCTGTCATCTCAGTTCTCTGTGGCCTCGTGCTTCACTTTGATTGGCTGTATTATTCAGGATGCCTGAGTCCTGATTGGATGTTTTATTCTTTTTATTTATTCATGCATAAGTTAATTCATGAAGTGTTAAATCTAGCAAACAAATATTGCTATTATATTATATTATATTGTATTATACATTATATTATACATTACAGTGAGGTTCAAAAGTATGAATCGGTGTTTTATTTATTTTGTTTAATTCATTCATTCATTTTATTAATGCATAGATTCATTCATGAAGTGTTAAATCTAGCAAACATTATATTATATTATATTATATTATGAGATAATATATTTATTATTTATATATACAGTATATATAAGATAATATTTTTATTCAAAAACTTTTTTTGTATATAGTTTAAATTTAAAAAAAATTAAATTAAATTTTTTCAATCTCATGGAAAATTGACACTGAATTTTATTCTTATTTCTTTCCCTTGTTGCAGGAGAATTACATGCACATACGTTTTCATTAATTTAGTCTTATGTGTCTTTCTTTCTTGTTCAGATGGAGGATGTGATTGCCAGGATGCAGGATGAAAAAAACGGCATACCTATCCGTACAGTGAAGAGTTTCCTATCCAAGATTCCCAGTGTCTTCTCTGGTAAATCCCCTACATCTGTTTTATATACACTGCTGGCGCAGAGAAAGCAGGATTCAGCAGGAGCCAGTGCCCCACAGCAAGCCTGAAGACCAGCACAATGAAAACTCAGCCAGAACTCTGTAGTGCAGCGCCAGTACCAGAGCCCTTCGTGTACTGATCTCTGTTGATAGCCTGATCTCTATCAGAGGTCTCTGGCCTGCATTGCTCTGGTGGAGAAGCACATTGAATTCTGGGTATAAAGATCGGGGCTTGAATTGGTTGTTCAGGAGATTTGACTCATTATAGTTATTCTAACAGCCGGAAACAGCCATTATAAACGTAGCTAATGGAATATTCTGGCTTAATTTCAAGCTAATGTTTATGGACCACATCAGTGGCATGCTGTCATTTGCCACAAACCATAGTTTACAGTTAAATTTCACAAAGAAGGAATGAGTTGAAATTATTGCTTGTGGTATTCTATCTGTGGTCCTTAACCAAGAATATTAATTTGACATCTTTTAAAGGAAAACTACAGAAATGACTGAATCCATTATTCATTTAAATAGAAAAATTAGAATGTTTCATTTTTATTGGATAGTGCTTGCACTATTTACATATGAGAAGAGTGCAAATGTTATACTCCTGTATATGCCATAATCCATTTTAGAAGGGCAGGATTAGGAATGAAAAAGCAAGAAAGAAATTCTCAGAAGGATATTCTTTCGTTCCTCTGACTGCGGTCCCCGGAGGATTCATTAAAAGGCCAGCTTCAAGCTCTAACACCCCAGTCTCTGCCTCTCTATGTTTTAAAAGTCTCTCACGCTCTTGGCTTCTGCTGTCTCTGGGGACACGCCTCTCCCTGCTGATTGGCTGAGGCTGAAGAGGGGCTCTGTGCATATTTTGGGAATACCGGATTTGATTGGTTGGTAAGGGGTATCTCGGAAATGTATTTCTCGGAAGAAACAGTTCACAGGTCAGCAGTGACCAGGTTGAAAACGAAATACTGAGTGCAAAACTTAAACACCCTTTATTTACTGTAAAATGGTTATCAATACTTATAGGAATAGCTCACCCAAAAATGTAAATTTGCTGAAAATACAATATACTCACCCTCAGTCCATTCAAGATGTAGATTTGTTCATCAGAACAGATTTGAAGAAATTTAGCTTACATCGTTTGCTTACCAATGGATCCTCTGCAGTGAATGGGTGCCATCAGAATGAGAGTCCAAACAGCTGATAAAAACATCACAATAATCCACAAGTAATCCACACAATTCCAGTCCATCAATTAACATCTTGTGAAGCAAAAATTTGCATGTTTGTAATGAACAAATCTATCATTAAGATGTTTTTAACTGTTGCTTCCAGCTAAAATACCTTTAACCTTACTATTGCTTTCTCCAGTGAAAAGTCTTCTTGTCTGAATCAGGAGAGAAATATGCACAGATCAAGCATATTACAAGTGAAAACAGTTCTAAACAAATATGTCGGTGGACTTTTAGAGGACAACAGGGGACGGACTTTATAACTGGAGAAAGCGTTATTACGCATTATGGACTTGTATTTTGCCCAGAAGCGACGGTTTAAATTTAAAATAATGTATTTGTTTCTTACAAACACACAGCTTTTCACTTCACAAAATGTTAATTGATGGACTGGAGTCATATTGGATTACTTATGGAAGTTTTTATCAGCTGTTTGGACTCTCATTCTGATGGCACCCATTCACTAGAGAGGATCTGTTGGTGAGCAAGTGATGAAATGCTAAATTTCTCCAAATCTATTCTGATGAAGAAACAAACTCATCTATGTCTTGGATGGCCTGAGGGTGAGTAAATTTTCAGCAGATTTTTATTTTAGGTGATCTATTCTTTGAAAGGTGAAGATTTTTATCTACCAGTGGTGTACTTATACTTATCTCTGAATATTAAGCTATAATAATTACAGCTAAATAATAATTACACTTCACTTCTAAAACAGCGCTCCGACAGATTTGCCCTTTTACAGCAATTATGAGACTTTTATCATAATTTATATAGAGATGCATACCTTACTGTAGGCATTCTTTTATTATAAGTGGATATGCATGGTAGTGCAAGTAGTTTATGGTGTTGACTTCTTGGTTGCTTCGAGAGTCAGACAGCAAGAGGACAAATAGGGGTTTAGGGGAGCAGAGGTGAAGATTATGACATTCTGCTAATCCACAAAATACTGCAGCAGAGCTCTGCTAGACTCAGATCCTCTTTGGAGCATCCAGAACTGCTGTACTTACCTTTAACAGAATTGATACAGTTCTGCTGCTTAGTGAGAAAGATCCAAGGATTAGTCTGAGAAAATTTAGAAGGAAGAACTAAAGAAAGAACTGTAATTATAAGAAGTGGTGGACGAAAATTCTAGATGCAGTGGAGAATAAAAGATAAAGTGTAGCTAGAATAGGTAATGTCAAAATGAAAATATTGAATGGAAAATATCTCAGACAATACAGCTGGTTACACAAAGACTCTAGTTAAAAACAGCAGTTAGGCTGTTCATCTTTATCATCATCATCTGTGGTGTGGTTTAACTCATTTTTCCACTGATTATGAGTTTCTGGTACAGATCAAAAAGAACTTTTTTTCCTCAAATTCTAATGGGAAGTGGACAACATTTCTTACTAATAATGAAACAGTATTTTGCTGATTTTTAATTAAAAACTAAAATGAATGAATAAGTACATTAATACATAAATAAATAAGATATTTTTAGTTTACTAATGTCACATTTCAGGTTTTCTTTAGTAGACCCTGATATTGAGACTTTTGAATTTTTATAGTAGCCCATTTGTCATTTATCTCTTTAAAATGAGACTCATAATCTCCTTAGATTTTGAACAGTAACCTTCTTTTCTTCTTTTCCAGGTTCAGACATTGTCCAGTGGCTGCTGAAGAATCTATGTATTGAGGATCAAGGTGATGCAGCCTTTTCTTTAATGGCATCACTGACAATGCTGCAGCTGTTAGGTGCATAGATTAAAAATCTACTCTTATTTTGATTAATTTAAATGCACTCTTTTTATAAAAGTCAAAATCATAGCTTCAGCTGACAGGATAATATGTTCAGGATTTGCGTATTCATAATTATAAGTTGGCAAACAGCTAATGTCAGCATCTCCTGTTACTCTTTTAATTGAAGAAGAAGGGAGGAGGACATTTTACAGTAACACACAGCAGATAGTCGTTGAAAGAGAAGATTATGTTTCCCAAAGGCTTGTTCTAACTGCTGGATCACTTTCTCACATCTGCATCTTCAGCAGCAAGAATGAGGAAACTACTTTGAAACTGTAACTTGCCAAACAATGTGCTACTACGCTCAGAAAAAAAATGGTGTAGAAACAATTTTAACTCAGAAATTGCTAGTAAATTTCACAAAAAATGACAAAGAAATGACAAGTAACACTGAATTAAACATGAAAAAAATGTTGACATTAATTTAGTATAAAATTAAGTAGTTTAGTGTAATCAGTAGATTTACAAGTAGTCAAGCTACTCTTCTACAAAAAACATGCTGCAATTCACTAAAATGATGTATTATTTTTTTAAATGATTAAAATATATTTGTTTTTAACCCATGTATTGTTGCAACTAATTGCAGCTAATGTTTTATTTATCCAGAAAGCCAATTTGTACTTGCATTTGCTGCGGTAGTGTGAGGTATTGTGAAGTTGGAGTAGGTTTTGGGGAAGAAGCAAAGAAGATAAAGAGATTTTTTTTTTCTTTACACAGCGGTGAGATTCGATTTGTTTCTGAGTATGGTGTATATCCCTCTACTTTAGATTCCCTCTGACAGATTTGACAGGTGTGTGTGAGTAAGCGTGTGATAGGGTGCTCTTCTCAGACAGGAAAAGAACAACCAGATAAGTGCACTGAACCTCTCAGTATACTCAATAGACTGCGCCTGAAACAGAGGAGAGATAAAAAGTAACAACCTTAAAAAAGTTTCTCTGTTCAGTTCTTTGCTGCACTGCTGATTAGTGGGATTTACCTCATGAACGAGCCTGGTGGGAAGCTCTCATCAAAACAACAACAGCTGCAAAAGCATACTGCACCCTTGAAAGCAAAAGGATATTAATTTGTAATCAGCACAGACACATGCTGTAACGTGCACACTCACAGTAAACACTGTATTGTAAAAGTTTAATAGATAATAATTTATTGATGCTTAACTCCCTCTGGTATCATGGGTTCTGCAGTGGAGTCTGTGGTGCTGGTTCAGTATGTTGCAGTGGAATTTTTTTTTGCATGCTTCCTCTGGTAGATACAGTAGATATTCCTCTGGTCATACAGTCTATCTTGGAATACCATTTAAATTTGGATACATTATTAGATTAGAATGAGAAAAAAAAAACTTCCTATAGATTTGAATATTTATGGAAAGACAAACATGCCTAAAACAGGGTTTCTGTGGATTTTGAAAAGGTCTTAAAACTTCTTGATTCACCCTTCCACAATTTATGGCCTTAAAAAAGTGTTAAATCAGAGCAGAAAATCTTAAATTCATAAAGTCATGGCATTAAATGTTGCATGCATTGCACAAAAAATGAATATCTTCCTCAGTATTTTTGTTTTCCAATACAAATATATAAACAAATATCTACAAAAATCTGAGATACGAGATAATCCAAAATGTAAATTCAAGTCTAGAAAAATTGCACAAAATTAATTTAATTTATGCTTAAAATAAGAACAAATAGACAGATATTGGCAGATATTTGTTCTTGTTTTAATCATAAATTCTTCATTTTCATTAGAACAGAAAAAGTAATAATAATATTGGCATAAAGTGTTGGGTTGTCACTTCATACTACCCTAATAACACTATTAATTTGTTCCTCTAGTGGAGGCTCTTCATCTGGGCACATTGATGGCGGCTCATGGCTACTTCTTCCCCATCTCCGACCATGTGCTCACTCTTAAAGACGACGGCACATTCTACAGATTTCAGGTCAGTTGTTTTGCTGATTTGAGGAAGTAAATAGAGAGGAAGCATTTGAAAACACTATAAAATACGGCATCCACGCTAAATATATTGCATGTTATTAAAGTTAATTATATCGTAGCCTAATAACATGTAATACAGGAGCTAGCTCAGATACTGATCGCTCCATCACATTAAGTTCATGTTGTTCATTAGAATTAAGCAGTACTTTCTATTGTAAATATATAATAATCACTGTAATCAATGTAAAATGTGAGTAAATCTTCAATAAAAACAACTCCAAGTGTCTTATTTATTTTTATATATAAACTGAGCTTTAGAAGTATACAGGTGCATCTCAATAAATTAGAATGTCGTGGAAAAGTTCATTTATTTCAGTAATTCAACTCAAATTGTGAAACTCGTGTATTAAATTCAATGCACACAGACTGAAGTAGTTTAAGTCTTTGGTTCTTTTAATTGTGGTGATTTATGCTCACATTTAACAAAAACCCACCAATTCACTATCTCAACAAATTAGAATACTTCAGAAGACCAATAAAAAAACATTTTTAGTGAACTGTTGGCCTTCTGGAAAGTATGTTCATTTACTGTATATGTACTCAATACTTGGTAAGGGCTCCTTTTGCTTTAATTACTGCCTCAATTTGGCGTGGCATGGAGGTGATCAGTTTGTGGCACTGCTGAGAGGGTATGGAAGCCCAGGTTTCTTTGACAGTGGCCTTCAGCTCATCTGCATTTTTTGGTCTCTTGTTTCTCATTTTCCACTTGACAATACCCCACAGATTCTCTATGGGGTTCAGGTCTGGTAAGTTTGCTGGCCAGTCAAGCATACCAACACCATGGTCATTTAACCAACTTTTGGTGCTTTTGGCAGTGTGGGCAGGTGCCAAATCCTGCTGGAAAATGAAATCAGCATCTTGTCAGCCGGTCAGCAGAAGGAAGCATGAAGTGCTCCAAAATGTCTCGGTAAACGGGTGCAGTGACGTTGCTTTTCAAAAAACCAGATTACATTGCACCCCAAATCATCACGACTGTGGAAACTTAACACTGGACTTCATGCAACTTGGGCTATGAGCTTCTCCACCCTTCCTCCAGACTCTGGACCTTGGTTTCCAAATGAAATACAAAACTTGCTTTAATCTGAAAAGATTACTTTGGACCACTGGGCAGCAGTCCAGTTCTTCTTCTCCTTAGCCCAGGTAAGATGCCTCTGACTGTTTTCTGTGGTTGTCTGTGGTTCAGGAGGCTTAACAAGAGGAATATGACAACTGTAGCCAAATTCCTTGACAGGTCTGTGTGTGCTGGCTCTTGATGCCTCAGTCCATTCCTTGTGAAGCCTCAGTCCATTCTTTGTGAAGTTCACCCAAATTCTTGAATCAATTTTGCTTGACTATCCTCATAAGACTGCGGTTCTCTCGGTTGGTTGTGCATCTTTTTCTTCCACACTTTTTCCATCCACTCAACTTTCTGTTAACATGGATTGATACAACATTTTTGTGAACACCCAGCTTCTTTGGCAATGCATATTTGTGGCTCACCCTCCTTGTGAAGGGTGTCAATGATTGTCTTCTGGACAACTGTCAGATCAGCAGTCTTCTCCATGATTGTGTAGCCTAGTGAACCAAACTGAGAGACCATTTGAAGGCTCAGGAAACCTTTGCAGGTGTTTTGAGTTGATTAGCTGATTGGCATGTCACCATATTCTCTAATTCTGTTGAGATAGTGAATTGGTGTTTTGTTAAATGTGAGCCTAAATCATCACAATTAAAAGAACCAAAGACTTAAACTACTTCAGTCTGTGTGCACTGAATTTATTTAATACACGAGTTTCACAGTTTGAGTTGAATTACTGAAATAAATTAACTTTTCCACGACATTCTAATTTATTGAGATGCACCTGTACATGCTTGGAAAAACTGAGTTCATAGTGTACTCTTTCATCTGTCAGACTCCGTATTTCTGGCCCTCAAACTGCTGGGAGCCCGAGAACACCGACTACGGTGAGTTTTGTGCGGGATCTGTTATCTGTATCTTACTGAGACCAGTCTATATGAACATGTATTTAATGAAATCCTCCAGATGGCTGGAGATCAGCTGGATCATGGAGTGTTAGGAGTGTGTGTGCTTTAATAAGACTAGCCTATATAAACACAACCTAATCATATCCTTCCAGCCGGATCGTGTGTATGCGTTTGTTGTCACTACATGTACCCTGATCCCTTCATCCTCAACATTATATCTAAGTTTCCAGGGAAGCTGTACTTTTACTATACTTGCTGTATTTTAATCTCATTCATTTTCATAGGTATTTGTATGTAAAATGTGATTGCAGCAAGGGCATTTTTTTGTGCAGTATTATACTTTACAAAAAAAAAAGACAAATACGTACAATTGCGATCACCCTGAATTATGGTTGTGTGCATGAGTGTGCCTCGGGTTAGGTAAATTACGCTTGTTCTGAATTCAGCAATCAGAGCAAAGCAACGCTCAGGTGCGATTCGGTACAAACTGGTGTGAAATATGTTAAATGTTTACTAAATATTTTAGTACAACTCATTTGAAAGCCCTGAGGGCTGCTGAGGTGTGTGCGAGCAGTGTTTTTCATACACCTCTCGGCGTCTCTCTGCAGCTGTGTACCTGTGCAAAAGAACAATGCAGAACAAAGCACGTCTGGAACTTGCTGATTACGAAGCTGTAAGTAATCTTCTCTTTGTTTCTCCCTCCTCTCTCTCTCTCTCTTAATTGTAACAATGCACATCTCAGGCTTTGTACTTCAGACATTATTAGATAGAAGATAATAAGGTAATGACAATCTTTAAAAAGAAAGTCGGTCTAATCCAAGCTGGGCTTTAAATGTCAGGCTTTGTTTGCATAATCCATGTAAGCTCTCTGGTAGGCCTGCATAGATAGATCTTTTTCCACCAACATCTTTCTCATATTGAACTGAGAACAGTAAACATGTAATCATTGGGCCTCCTCTTCATTTTTCTATTATTAAGTTAACCCTTGTGCTGTTCTGAAAATTCTTTCCCGAATTCGGTGTTGACCTTCCTTTTAAAAGTTGCTTGTAATTTCTCATTATGCTATATTTTCACCAAACCTGTTTGACAACTTGTTTTCTTTCCGTTAGCGCAGGTTTTGTATTTGGAACTGATTGGTCATAGGCCTCATTGATCTGATGTTAGGCAACTTAGTTTTTGAGTGAAATAGTATTATTTATGGATGATTTTGACAATGCTCGGCTCAGATCATTGAGGCCTATGATCAGTCAGTTCCAAAAACAATCAAAAAGCACAACAATGTTTACTAGCATTTTTGGAACAAATAAACAAATAAACCCCTCTCTGGGCAAAAATGGCTGGAACACAACATGAGGCTTATCTCCAAAAAAGCTTTTTGTTTTTTAAACTTCGGTCATTTATACAAAATGCTCTTCTTTTCTCTTTCAGGAGAGTTTAGCACGACTACAGCGGGCATTCGCCAGGAAATGGGAGTTTATATTTATGCAAGCAGAGGCTCAAGCGAAGTATGTATCTTTCATTCTTTCATATACTGTGATGAGTTCAGGTATTTCCCATTCTTTGTGCATTTGTAAAAGCCAGTCACCCAGTCAGAAGACAGGAGAGTGACTATTTACATGGTAAGAATTAAAATATTAATGGCCAGTTCTTTTTCTTTTGGTTGTTCTTATGTTGTCTGTGCTAATGGATTTTAAAAGTCACTTGGACATAAATTTCACAGTAAAATTGTTTTGGATTGCAAAGAACTTGTCTTATAAGTCACTTCTGCTGTTGTTCCAAGTAATTCAAGGCCATTCTGTGAGCACTATAGTGCCTGTGAGTGCCAAAACATTAGGCAGCTTTATGACTTTTCAGCTCAGTTGCATGGTTCATTGCATGTTTGCTTTTTCTTTTGGAAGTTAAATGTTTTAATTGCTTTGGCTTGGTGTTCTGTCTGTACAGAGTTGATAAAAAAAGAGACAAAATTGAGAGGAAAATACTGGACAGTCAGGAGAGAGCTTTCTGGGATGTGCACAGACCAGTGGTGAGTAAATGTATGTGTGTCTAAGTGCTGGACTAAGTCCGTGGAAGAACAATGCAGCTATTCTCTGTTCTTCTTCAGAATTATTCTTTGTTGTTCTCGAGTGTTTGAAGTTGTTCCCTCACAGAGGAATGACATAACAGTGTTGAAGCCCCCCTGAGTTAATGGAATCGCCTC
>JAFVLL020001358.1:0-5000 GCA_021397915.2 Tor tambroides
TTGAGTGATTGTATTCTAGAATATGATCCACGTTTCGTAATCGCAGGTGTATCACAGTCATGTGTTATCAGTAAGATTCTTGTCATTAGTGTTGGTCGCGGAGCTAAGTAATTACACCGGTGTGTAATTCATATGATTTTATTTTTTTCAAAGTAAAAGGCTGATTTTATTCATCTTGTTGTTACTGTGAGTGAAGCATCACTGCAGTGTCTGTTTATAGTGAAAGCTGAGCTGCGTTTACTGTCACTGTGAATGCAGGAATCTTAGATTAACAGCAGGAAGATGGAAATATATTCCGTTGACTGATTTCTGTAGAAGTCAATGGAAAATCCCCACTAAAATAAAAAAAAATCAAGTGTGCGTGAATGAGTGAGTATACTGGTATTCACTATGTTATGAGGACCAAATGTCCTCATAACAAATATTGGTGTAACACCAATAAATTTTACCTTGTGGGGACATTTTTTTTTGGTCCCCATGAGTAAACAAGCTTATAAATAATACAGAATGAAGTTTTCTGAATATCTAAATATGCCTGTAGTTTTGTGCGAGGGGTAGGTTTAGGTTAGACAGACAGTAGAAAAACAAGTGTACCTATAGAATGAACCCATAAAACATGGAAACCTGTGCGTGTGTGGACAGACCTAAGTGCTGGTCGACAGAAGGATAAATGATCCAGAATGAAGTATGTTTGTTATATTTGAATTAGAGATGTAACAATTACCGGGTTAACGATAAATCATAGTAAAATTTCCCACGGTTAGTATTACCATTTCATATTTTAATTATCATTATAACCGTATTTGATTAACGCGATTTGAACAAATAAGGATAAATAAATACTGTCCAGCATAAGGCAGAGTTTTCAGTAACAGTCTCGCGTGCGCACAGCAGCAGAGGAGTTTCGTTCTGTGTGAAAACAGCGGAAAAGCTGTAAGGTTTTAAAAGAGTGCTAAGGGAAATATATAAATCAACTAATTATATGCATCTACCTCTGAAGGTTCTGTCTTCAGAAAAGATTTGATGGCATTTTTTCATTTTTGCTCCATGTAATACGTAATAAAGCAGTGTTTTAATCGCAATGCTGCTGGAGGTTACGGGAAACAGCCGTAATTCTGCTGCTCCATCAGCGCCACCTGCTGTCAGAGACTTGCATCACATTCAGTCTGTCTCCAGCTTCTGTCTGGACTAAACTCAGACCAAATCTGCATGGCCTGTTGTGAATTTTGACCGGTTGATGAAAAACAAGCTTATGTGGATTCTACATTTAAACAATTCAGATAAGTTTTCTAGAATTATTTATGGAGCAGATAAAATACATATAATCATTCATTAATCAATTATCATTTTGACTTAACCATTTTCTTTATTTAAAGCTTGAAATGTGAGGTTTACCTTTTAATGAAACTTTTTCAAAGCTTTATTTGAATATTTACATTAGCTATTTGAACATGCTATTAGATAAACTGTTGGTAATGTTATTGTTTTAGTGATTATGCAAACAAAAATCATTTATTTGTTGTTTGTTGATTTTAAATATAAAACTTGAAGTGATTTGTGTGTGTAGTTGATTGAAACAGCAGATTCTGAGTCCTGTAGTTTGTGATCTGCGAGAGTGAAGCGTTTATGACCGTGTCCCTGGCTCTCAGCCCGTTCTGGGTGTGCGGACACAGAGAGGAAGTCCACCCTGCTTCAGCGACTGACCTCAGATCCTGAAGGATCCTCCTTTATCATTTCCTCTGTGCTTCAGGTCATCTTCTAGTGTCTTACCACTGAACAGATGCTGCTCACAGATAGACACTGATAAGATGGATGTGTGTGATCTGCATATTTAAAACGCTTTCTAAAAGAGTAATGAGCTTTAGCTGAGACACACACACACACACACATCTACACACAGAGGAAGAATAACTAAGCTCTGTCTAAACATTAGTTCTTAAGCTGTTCCTGCCTGCAGTCAAAGGGCTGTGAGAATATTTTTTCCTACCACATGTGGGTAAGTGGCCAGAGCTGAAATAGTTCTAGCATTGTTTTAGCTTGTGAATAAAACAAACTCTTAACTTTGTAATGATTATTTTTGGGGAAGAATGGTGCAGTTATGACTAAAGTAATATTTGAGTGCCAGACACTTTAGATGCTTGATTGATTCTTGTGAGGAACCACAGAAAACTCATCAAAATCATCTGTTTTCAGACTGAGTCAGTCTGGGATGACAGGAACCGTTCCATAGAAGAACTGGCTTCTCAAAGATCTTAGAACCATCCATCTAGGAAACTTTAAGAAAAGGTAGGCTACATTGGACAAAACTGTTCTGGAAAGCAAAGGCTGGAAACACACCTAACTGACTGACTTAAGTTAACAAATTAATAACTATGCATAGAATTGTTTTTGAAAACATCCCCAGAACTTTTCACAATACTGTTGTTTTCAGGTTAGATATTCAATGAATTTTGGAGTTTTTGTAGCTACTTTTTAAGACTAGCCACTAAGGAAGTTACCAATCATAGGTTGTTGCTCTGCATTACTGACAGAACAATACAAAACCAGACTGGAGAAACAGAGCACCTTCATTTACTGTAGCTAATGCTGGAAGATACACCTGCAGTGTTTTTGCTGATTTCCTAGAAACCATCGAATGACAGAAACCTGTTCTCGTTCCTCTTCTGCCCTCCGGAGTTCATCACTTCATCTCAGTGTTTGCAAACTTCGCTCGACTGTTGGATAAACTGTGAATTATTTGGGTTTCACGGTACTTGTTCTCACCAGTGGAAAGTGTGTTTTAAATGAGATTTGGTTGTGTGCTGTCTGTCCGTTCCTTGTTCTCGTTTCTTCTGGATTGATAGTGAATTAAAGGAGTATATGGCTCAGAGAGACGAAGCTTTGAGAATAGCAAAAAAAAAAAAAAAAAAAAAACTGGTAGTGTAACGGATAGACAGAAATATTGTAAATTGAGAAATTATGTCACAGGAAGAAGAAAGAAGAAAGATGGGAAGAAGTTTTGGAAGGTATTAAATAATATAATGGGAAGACAGAAGTCTACACAACTTACTTTAATTGACTGTGAAGGTACTTATGTGACAAAACCTGAAGAAATTGCAAATTATTTGAATGACTTTTTTAGCAATAAGGTACAGAAATTGAGGAAAGAAATATCATATGTGACAGAAAATAATTCTACAATTTTTAATATAAAGAACTATATGAGAGGTAAGAACTGTAATTTTGAGTTTAGTGAATTGGGAGAGGAAACTGTGAAAAGGCTAATAAAATCTCTCTGTAAAGACAAACAAACAATAGATAATATAGATGATAAACTGATCCGATTGGCCATAGATTATGTATCTGGTCCAATACGTCATATTTTAAATATGAGTCTTTTAAGCAATCAATATTTTCACAGGCCTGGAAGGAAGCTAAAATTATGCCTTTGACTAAAGATAGAAAAATACAATTTAGTGGCTCCAATAGCCGCCCATTATGTTTCACTGAATAATCTGATATCAAATTATCAGCATGCCTTTAGAAAAGCATACTCCACATCTACAGGCTTAGCACAAATGACAGATGCCTGGTATCGAGGGTTGGATAAAAAAAGGATATGCGGAGCAGTTTTATTAGATTTTACATCTGCATTTGACCTTATTGATCATAAGCTTCTTTTGGAAAAATTGGAGTGTTATAGATTTAGACCATCAGTAATTGCTTGGATGGAAAGTTACTTGGATAATAGATCACAGAGAGTTTTTTTCAATGGAAGTTATTCGGATAGAAGGGGAATTGAATGTAGAGTTCCACAAGGGAGCTGTTTGGGGCCACTGTTGTATTCCATTTTTACAAGTGATTTATATCTGGTACTAAGAAGTGCTAAATTAACAATGTATGCAGATGATACAACAGTTTATGCTTCTGCACAAACGTCGGTTGAATTAACGGCTATTTTCAATGAGGACTTGGAGAGTAAATGTGGATTTTAGAGAATAAATTGATACTAAATACATGTAAAACAAAGAGTATAGTGTTTGGGTCTAATTATTCTCTACGGACCAAACCGGAGCTGAAATTATATATAAATAAAATACGTATTCAACAAGTTGAGGAAGTAAAACTATTGGGTATCACCTTGGATAATAAATTGTCATGGTCAAACCATATTGAGAATACAGTGAAGAAAATGGGAAGGGTAGTAGCTGTAGTAAGGAGATGTAGACAATATTTTACATTTGATATAATGAAAATAATATTGGATACTCTCTTCTTCTCACAGCTGGACTATTGTCAGATAATATGGGCCAATGCTTCAAAAAAGGATTTGAGGAAACTTCAGTTGGTACAAAATAAGGCAGCGAGATTAATCCTCCAGTGTCCGTATAGAACAAATATTAATAGAACGCATTTTGATCTGAAATGGCTAAAAGCGGAAGATAGGATGCAATACTTTTATCTACATGGAAGGTTTTACATTTTAAAACTCCATTGGACCAGTATAATAAATTAATAATAAAAGACGAGCAACAGAGGGTAGATTTCTACTCCCTTATGCTAAAACTAATTTTCTAAACGCACAGTAACATTTAGGGCAATGAAATTATGGAATCTCTTACCAGTGTCATTAATTAGAATAACACGAAAAATTGATTTTAAAAGGCAGGTAAAGGCACACCTTGGAATGTTGTACTTACAGGAGGCTGAGGCATAGGAATTAACTGAATGAGCAATACGTATTTTATATTGTAAGTGTTTTAGATATTAAAAAAAGTGGAAGATATGTTTATAGAGATGTTTTGGATTGTGGAGAATATATTTAACTTTTTATTTTTTCTTTATTTCTTTATTTTTTTTTAATGTATGTAATAATGTATGAATGTAAAGTGTTGTGGGGACCCCAGGAAGACTAGCAATGTTTGAGGGCATAGCTAATGGGGATCCAAATAAATAAACTTCTGCAGCGTGAGAGTGGAAACTCAAGCGCAGCTCATGCCGTTCACTGAAACAAGGCTTTT
>JAFVLL020001359.1:0-46118 GCA_021397915.2 Tor tambroides
TGTCTATAACTCTTTATTTTTTTGAGCATTATCAATTCTGGATGATGGATAGTAAAGCCTAGAGTGTCTTCTTTCCAAAGATACCTAAATTGTGTATGTAGCACATTATTGTCAGGAAATGTTACCATTTTAATTTAAGTAGGTCAATTTCAGCTGTGAGGCCCAAAATGGGGGGTGCAGGTTAACAGGTTAAAGCTAACAAATGACTCTAGTTTTATTAACAGATCTTTGAAGTTTGGGCAAAAACTCTTGGAAGTGATGTGTTTTCGTGCATTTTATTTTTTTCATATGCATGGTGTGAAGGACATCACTTACATGATTTTATGGTGAAATTTGTTGTTTTTAATATTAATCGGGTCAATTTTGATCAAGAACAATGCACTGTGACATTAATTCAGCATAAGCGGCGCAGCAAAAATAGACTCGACGCCAAAACGATCGCAGCACTGCTGCTCACGCGCTGCTCCTGCTCCCAGTGTGAATGCATGCATTTGTTAACATGCACACCAAAAAAAATACGCGCCGCTCACGCTTGCGGTGTGAAACGGGCGTAAGAGATATCATGTTCTATATAGCTTTGTTACAGGTTTATAAATAACTTAGTCATGTTTTTCTCTAACCTCCACTTATGCTCATCTTTTTGCCAAAAACAGCCAAATTTTAGTTTAGCTTTTTTTTTTTTTTTTCGTCCTCTCTTTCACTCAATTCACTTGTGTCCAAAATGTGAACTAGGACCCATGTCTTCAATGATTCAAGCTCAAAATCACAGATCTAGATGTGAAACATACACATTCACCTCTTAAAAGAGCACATAGTAGAGTTCATCCTCAGGGCTGTATGCGCTGTAACTGCCTGGACATGAAGCAAAGTCTTTCACGGCATCAGAGACACTATGAAGGCCATATTCAAATTAAACTATGCAGCCAAGTGTATTGAAATTATATGGCTTCAAGGGTTAAAGAAAGAATTTTAATTTCATTATGCATATAAATGCATGTTACAGATCTTATTGCGATCAATCTATTAATGTATATGTTTCTTTTTAACTTTATTGCGTGCATTATATTTAAAAAATGTCACCATCTCGTGAAAATCACCGATCACCAACTTTATTTTTTCTCTCAATAACCTGAACGTATACCTGAACCTATATCACAATATAGAAAAGATCTGTTGCTACTTCTGTTTTATTGTGACTTTAAAACTAGATTTGTCATTACATTTATGAAGGGCAAGTAACTGGTACAAATATATTTCGCTTGATGAAATTAAGCAAATGCAAGTCACCTATATTATTTGAATTCTTAAGGTTTCATGACGTCACATCAAAGAATTTAAAATTGGAGTTTGGTGATTTTAGTCCATATAGGCCTACCTGTAGCTTTGATGACTTTTAAACTAAGATCTAACCTGAAGCTGAATTGTTGTGTGCTCATGGTCATCCTTGTTAACAAATTTATTATCTCACTAAACTTAATTTTCTCTCTCTCTCTCTCTCTCTCTCCCCCTCCAGCTGCTCTTTTTTCATCCATGTATCATTATCTGAGTTATGTATGTTTACAAGCCTCCTCCTCCAAATCTTTAACCTTCAACAGTTTTTACAGTAACCAGAATCATTTATAAAATTAGCTAGATTGTGAATTGCATTATCAGTGTAACATCCTCATGACCACCCTGGTCTGCCCCTGCTTCCTCTCAATGACATGTTTATATACTTACAGCTGGATGTTGTCCGACCCGTTTGGCCCTCAAAGTCATGCGCCTGTAATCAGCAGTACAGTTAAACGTAGGTTCAGAGTTGATTTTAAGGTGAAGTGTGTAATTCACATGCCTCAAAATAACAGGTGAAAATATGAGTGGTTTTGGCAGTTTTTGTTATTTTGTCATTTATGCGATTTCCTCAAAAGCACAGCAATGAGGGACATATCACCCTTGTGTGAGTTAGCATCACCTGTGTGCCTTTGACAACAACCCAATAGGATTTTTCCATTGGCTTTTGAATTACTGCAGAAAGTAAGCTCGGTGACCAACAAAGGTTTATGATTCTTAAACGTTTAGTTCATCATGGTTATCTTCACAAATGAACACAGCGTTCATGAATTTTGAAGCCTAATCACAATCAGCAGATGTACACCAAGTTCACCATAATCACATGACTTCAGTGTCACCACCTAGCCTCTGACAACTGTCTTTATTAAAAAATATAAGTAATAGTACAAGCAAATACACGCTTTAAAAATCACAAGGGGGATGTATTTTGTCATAGAATAAAATTTGAAAATGTCTTGAGCTTGTTAACCAAAGACCTTATTTCAGACATTTAACCCAAAACCCATTCAAAAGACCCATTTACTTTGGGAAGATGAAACCGGCTTACAAAAATACATTCCTGCAGCTCTCTAGTGTCTGCCAAGAGACTCAAAGAAACCTCCTGGTGGCCATCGTTTCACCTCTCCTCCTTTGTCATCAGGTTAATCCTTCTCATTCCTCTTAAACCATGGAGAATTAGTTCTTCCTTTACTTTGTACAACTCTTGAAGCCAAGTTTGTGTAAGAGGTCACCCTACATTCCCGCGTGGCAGTAAAAGAGTGCTCTTATGTGTAGAAGGGCGGGAAAAGAAACAGAAGGAAGGTTTGTTTAGCAGAGGCGCTCGGAGAGCCAGAGTCCCTGCAGCCATGTTTGCCAAAGCCCTGTAATATTATTTTTGTCCTCCTGAAATAGGCGTCATGTTGCCCATCATGTTAGGACAGCACCATGAACACTAACCTCCCAGTTTTGAACACGGCACAGATGTGGTTTGTTTGTTCAGTCCTGTGTGGAGTTTGTTTGGTCTTTTTGTTTTTCCCATTTACTGCTTACGGATCCGTTCATTGCTATTGCAGAAAACAACACAAGAAGCTGGGGTAAATAAAGCAAATTGAGAAAATTGAACATTTTCTAGATAGTTATTTTAAGAGCACAGTTATCTAATGGGAAAGAAAGACAGATTCATGTATATTGTTTAGTCTGTCCTAATGAAGTTCTGAATTGTTTTCATCAACGTCTGACTCTGTTTTGTTTCTGTGGTATTCTCAATCAATGAATCTGAGGCTTTCTAGAAAATTTCTATCCATCTTTCAATTCCAACTAACCTGAACATTAAAATTTAAATTTAAAGGGTTACTCCACCCCAAAATGAAAATTTTGTCATTAATAGAATGCATTAGGACACAATGGCTTCTGTGCAGTAAGAAAGCCTCTTTTCTTTGTGACATGATTATGGGTAAATTACATTTGTTTTCTGGTGCCCTTTGTAGGAGTGAGAAACGGTATGTGGAGAAATACTGGAAAGAGGTACGTGTCGGAGACTTCATTCGTCTGCGCTGCAACGAGATTCTGCCAGCGGATGTTCTGCTGCTTAGCAGCAGCGACCCGGACCGCCTGTGTCACATTGAGACGGCCACACTGGACGGTGAAACCAACCTCAAGCAGAGGCAGGTGGTGCGCAGCTTTATCGACCTGGTGAGTGTTCAGGACTGTGGTGTGTTTGTTGTGAAATCCCATAAGTTGAGTAAAGAACTGAATAGAAGCATGCTGGTGTCAAGAACAGGTAAAGTGATGGTATGTGTATTCAGATGGTCTTTGCTTGCCCACTAAGATAACTTTAGTCATTTCACACAACTCACCTAAGTCAAATATTCATTTCGCTCACTGCTGCGTATGTGTTACATCTCAAGATGTCAATAAGAGAGTTGATCTGAGCAGAGTTTGACAACAAACTCGAATGTAAACGGAGTAGTGTAGTAAAAAAAAATCGTGAATCTCGGAAAAAAGTTCCTGCTGCTATTGCTTCATACAAAAAAGGTACAATAAAAGTAGTTAATAAATCTTGTGCCCTATATATTCAGAGTCTTCCAAAACCATAAAAAGATTTGTATGAGGAATAGACTGAAATTTTGCAGCATGAGTTTGATTAGATGATGACATGCTTTTCATTTTTGGGTGAACTGTCCATTTATCATTCAACTTTAAATATTTGTATGTTCAGATCCCAAATTGCAAATCTGTTTTTCATTTGCAGGACTGTGAGTTTGACCCATTAAAATACAACAGTGTTATTGAATGTGAGAAGCCCAACAATGACCTCAACAGATTTCGTGGATACATGTAAGTATAATGCAACCTAATCATGATTAATGGCATTGAAATTTCATAGCTCTTCACTCTAAAATCTTCACTTGATTAAATCTGTGTCTTGTGAATTAGTTTGACCCTGTATGTATAGCTAATAATGTTTAATATCCCATCTGGAAATTTGTACGCCTTCATTATATTCAATGATCATCTTTTCTATAAACCATTTAGACAAAACAGATCTTTCCTCTGTTTTGTTTTGCCGGCAGTGATTAAAATTCCATTAGCCTCCAAGATTCAAATAACGGGATGAATGGTTATTTTGTGATCCACATAGATCCAGTTTAATATAGTTGTAATGGAGAGGCAGTGTGTATTTCTCTTACTCCAGCATTGTTCTGGTGACTTTTCAACCCCGTTATTCTACCTAATTATTCTACTGTACCTTATACCACCTCTCACCAGCAGCGTTCTCTGTTGGAGTACTATAGCAATGGGTCTTTGGTTGTTAGTGTTAAGGATGGAAGGAGGCTATAAATAATGCTGCCATGCTGCTGCTGAAGTATGTGAAATGTTTTTCCACCTTTGTTGTAAACTGGTGTGTTTAGATGCAAAATTTATTTTCTAAGGGCCAGAGGGCAGAAATGTGTAATCCTTGCTTATATTATCATTCATATTTATTGGCTGTAACTATAATTAGTTCCATATTTTACCATGCTTTATATACACTTTTCTAAATATCAACAAAAATACAGTAACCTTTTTTATAATTTGTCCAACGTTACTATTTCCCCACACCACTGTTTCTAACGTGACGTCTCCTTGCTATATCAGTAAATATACACATTTTTATGACAATAAAATGCATGAAATAAAAGTAAGCAATATAGTCTGTTCTCTCTGTATGTACTTTTATATTTCAGTAGATGTGTGTTATTAAAAAGACTTGAAGGTATGTCCCTAGATTATGCATCTACACTGTTACGATTATATTTCTTCCCTTTTTAAAGAACTATTTTAATGTACTATTTGATAAATTAAAAAAAAAAAAAAAGTTCAAAACTGAAGGATAAATTCATTATCTTTTCAAGAAGTGAACTCTTCAAGGATAAGCTTTCTGTTGTTTCATCAATTTTTCTTAAGTTGTGTTTAGGGGACGGTTTTGATTTTGGTCAATTACCAAGCTATATATATGATAACTGAAAATGGATATTTATTGAAATAGCATCATTAAATTCTAAGAAGCCCCTTATTTCTTGACCTTTAAGGCTTGTAATATCAAATTACATTCTAAAACTGTCAATCACTTATCTGACAGTATAGATAAATTTATCTGAGGGAATGTTTAAAATCCTACAAAATCTTCTTTAAATCACTTTATCAAACTGAAAAATAGACTCGTTTCATAGAATGATCCCAGGAATCCCTGTATTCTCACTTTTTAAAAAGGCTTGTTAATCTGGTATTTAGACTTTCAAAGTGTGGATTAAGATTGTACTGTTTATTTTGCAGTCTTAAAGTCTTAAATGGTGGCTAACGCATACAGGTCAAAGGCTTGAGATTAGCATACATAATATATTTGAGCAGACTGCTGTAGCAGTTGTAAAACAAGAGCTTTAGCCAGGGCTGTGTAGGTTGAAGTATATCTCCTGTGTTTAGATGAAAACCTGCTGCACATTGTATGGTAATGACAGCCTGGCCAGTGAGTCAGCTGACAGGAACCAGAAGGTTTATGACATTTATTTCCCTGGATGATGGAGAACAGATGCTTCTGGTGTGCTGCCAGCATTTATTTATTTATTTATTTATTTTTTTTGTCCGGTTACCACAAAGTGGCTTACCGGAGCAAAAGAGGAAACATAATGCACAGTGGGCGCCAAGGACTGTGTCTTGTTGGAGCGACAGCTCATTGCATTAAGAGATCATCCCAGATGGCGAATATGTGCAGTGCAGGCTAAGGAGATGATACCTGGAGGGCATGGGCATGTTGTTTTGATCCAGTCACCTTAATGGTAAATATTATGGATCTAATATGCCCTTCAAGTGGAGAAGATTCAAAAAATACTGTAATTTTGAGCAAATGAGTGACCAAGAAGATTTGTATTTACGAGTGGGAAACTTTAAATGATTTTGTAAGTTCGTTTAATTGTACATGCTGTCATTTTTATAATTTTAAATTCAGTTGCAGTTATTTGGACTTATTGTTCACAATATAATTCTTTTATAAAATTTTTTTAGGCTTCTTCAGTGTTATGTGTCTTGACTGCGTGACATATCATAATAACGAATGACTAACTCTGAGGTACAAGTTTCCGAGGCGCAGTTGAAGGCAGCTTATTTACTCTGGTGCGGCAGAAAAAAATGACATTGCTGACTGACTGATGATACCACACAAACGTGTACATTAGCAGCTAATCTGAGCTGTGACGTGAAAGGCTACAGACAATAAACAACATTTCTGTCAATTACACACTTTTAAAACGTTCATTCATCCATAAATGAAAATTTACTCATCTCTCATGTTGCTACAAATCTGTGTGACTTTATGACTTTCTTTTTCTGTGGAACAGAATGGAAGATATTTCGAAGAATGGTAAATGTTGGCCCCAGTGACTTGCATTATATGGACAAAAAAATTATGTAGCACAAGTTTATATATACATAAGGTGTATATATAGAATGTTTTAATATTAAAATGTTATAGTAAGTTTCTTATAATCACCTGGGTTGTTTATTTGTTTAAAAAAACAGTAAAAACAGTAATATTAACAAATAAATACAACTGTTCTCCATTTTAATATATTAAAAAATATTGTTAAAATTCCGCTTTGTCATCACAGGAACAAACTACATTTTAAAATCTACTAAAGCAGAAAAGTTATTTTAAATTGTAATAATATTTCACAATATTAACTGTTTTACTGTGTTTTTAAATATAATAAAAGCCTTTGTGAGGATAAAAGCCTTTTTTTCTAAAGAATATTTAAAAAAAAAAAAATCCAAACTTCTTACTGGAAATGCTGATATTTTCAATTTTGAGTGAGCTATGCTTGTTTGAGCACCCTAAAAACTGAAATATGATGTAGTATTTACAGTTTATGTCTTGATTACAATACATTTTATTCCATCAGAATACATAAATTATATTTAGATGACCTAAGAGGGAAGATGCTTTTTGCAGGCATATGATATACAGTTATTACATTTACCATCAAGGGACCATACTTGACTAGCCATACTTTGACCCTTTTGTCCCAGCTAACATATAGGCAAATGGCTCTGAGCTAAACCAGAACTGTGATTGACAGCATGGGGTGTACATACAGCTAACATACCAGGTCTGGGTATGAACCAGGGCCAAGCTCAAAGATAAATGCACTACTATGGAATTAAAATTAAAAAAAAACCTTGCCAGAAGCCTTGTCAGATAATTGACAAAGGAAAAGTTCAGCAACAGCGAAGAGCTTTTTAACTAACAGATGTAATCCTGAATTTAGCACAGGGATTAGTGCTTGCATTAATGCTTATTGAGCTCCCTCCACAGGTGTTTAGCATTCAGCGCTCATTGAGCACGAGTTAATTTGCATTTGACGCCATTTTTATCAGGAAGCTTATCCCTGGGGCCTTTTGAACCTTTTCCCGTTGTTGGAATCACACGCAGCCTTCGGATCAGAAGTCTTGTTGGATTTAAGATTTCATTCTCCGCCACTCCTTCTGTCTCATTTATCCTGAGAATCTTTTTACTTTGCTCAGTTCTTTTATGACACGGCTTTGGGGTTTTACAAAAAGTGCTGCATTGACTGAACGTGAGATCCAGTTGGCCTCAGGGCTTTACCTGTGTACAGAGCCGTTTTACTGAGGTCATGGCTTTACTATTGATTTTGTGTTGTGAAAGAGGGATCCTGAGGGAAACTCTGTGGACTGTCAAATATGATGGATCGGATTGGTCAACAACAAGGGATGCAGAATTATGTGGATATCCCTTGGCAATATCCACATCATACGGATGTTGTTTGCTTCCAGTCTAATGTAGTTCTAGAAAATGAGGACGGAGGAATTCAGATTGGAACTAGATTATGTATAATCCTCAAAGATATGTTGTGTTACAAGTGTAATGAATGAACCTGTATGGTGTGTATGACAGAATCCATCGCAGTGGGAAGAGAGACGGCCTGTACAAAGACAATCTGCTGCTCAGGGGCTGCACCATCCGCAACACAGAGGAGGCTGTAGGAGTAGTCATTTATGCAGGTACGCTGCTTCTTTCCAAACCAGGACTGGAAATGTCCACTGCACTGTCATTTCCACTACATTTCAAATTATGTATTATGTCTAACAGTGCTCTTTTATCTAAGTAATTTCATCACCATCACAAAAAAGTGCAATTTTTAAAAATATATATATAACAGCAAATGATGCTGTATTATTGGAGATTACGTTTTTAAATATTCTATTAAAAATTAAATGTACCCTTTTTTTTTTCTTTACACATCTCATTAACTATACAGTTTACTGACAAATTTGTTACAAGTACACTAACTTTTGATAAAAAAATTTATGGATTGTGAAGGAAATAAAAACTGTTGGACAATTATAATCTGTGTTAAATCATTTTCACACAATATCTAAATTATATCATTGTAATTTTTTTTAAATCTTTTTTTTTTTTCAGATTTTAATATTTTGAAATTTTTCACATTTTTTACATTTAAATGTCACCAAGAATTAAAAAAATCTTTACTAAAAGCATTTAAAAGGAAGCAAAAAGGTATGGTAAATACTTAGTATTAAGACAAACAAACATACTGTGATTTGTGATTTTCATGTTTACATACAAATTGTTTGATGACTGGTCATCTGACTGGTGCAGCTCATGTTATTTTTACAAAAAAGGAGTGTTTTGCTTTGTACTGATTCTTAGGTCATGAAACAAAAGCAATGCTGAACAACAACGGCCCTCGTTATAAACGCAGCAAACTGGAGCGGCAGATGAATGTAGACGTGTTCTGGTGTGTCATCATCCTCCTGGTCATGTGCCTCTTTTCTGCCATTGGTACGTAAAACTTGGCATCAATACAGTTTTTTTTCTGAGTTATTAATGCTTTCATGACTGAAATTTTTGTGAGGTGTGCATATAATGGCCATTTTAAAATGTCATATGTGGCTCATCTAAACTATCCATATAATATTAGTTACTATTGTGTTAATTATTGTTTTTGTTTTTTTTCGGTGTTGTTGTTTCTAACTAAAATGTTACATAGAGCTCTTTTGCAGATTCATTTGTTATGAATAATCTTATCTTTTGCATCAAGTCCCAAATTAAAACAAAAAATAATCAAACAAGTTAAAGTATTTTATTAATGTTTATTTCAGGTAATCTTGTTATTTTAATATAAACCATTTTTAATTCCCTTTTCAGCAAAAATAATGATATTTTTATGCTTTTTACCATGATAAAAATAGTCCTTCAGTCATTGATGAATGTATCTGATTGAGGAAGCATTTTAGAGGAAGCAGTGATTTGACTGTTTGGTTTCATTCAACATTTTTAGATTCTTTAGTAAAAAAAAAAAAAAAAAAAACCAAGATTCCATTTTACCATGCCTTATACAGTCAAGTGTTTGTCTCTGAAACCTCCTCTAGGACATGGCCTGTGGATGTTCCAGTATGGAGATAAGAGGCCTGTCTTTGACGTCCTGAGCCCAGAAGGAACAGACTTATCTCCAGTGGTCTCAGCCATTTATCTCTTCCTGACCATGATTATAGTATTGCAGGTGAATAGCAAGTGGTGTAAGGGGAATGTTACCATGTGCTTTAGATTAACATTGATGCTCCGTATGTAGAAGAATTCTAATTCTTTTAGATTTAAAGTAACCATTCAATTAAATAATGACTCGCTTTTAAATCTGGAGGAACGTTTCCTTTAATTGCCATCTGGTTGTAGGCTCAGCTGTAGTTGAAATGATGACCCTACATGAACCTACAACAAACCTCTCTACTTCTCTTTTTCTCTGGTGCAGGTGCTGATCCCAATCTCGCTCTTTGTTTCCATTGAAATAGTGAAGATATGCCAGGTGTACTTTATCCATCAGGACATGGAGCTGTACGATGAGGAAACAGACTCTCACCTCCAGTGCAGGGCTCTGAACATCACAGAAGACCTTGGCCAGATGCAGTACATTTTCTCTGATAAGACCGGCACGCTCACAGAAAACAAGATGGTGTTTCGCCGTTGTACTGTGGCAGGAGTCGAGTACTCACATGATGCCAATGGTTAGGATTCTCGGTGTCTGCTGTGCCAAAACAAGGGCCATTGTAGTTCTTTGCACTCCATTAATTCTCTGTAAATGAGCAGTATGTTGTATAAATAATAGGGCTGTCAATCATGTAAAATATTAATAGAGTTAATTACATGATATGCCAATTAATGTAATTAATCATAGTGATTACAATTAATGGCATATATCAAAAAGCCCCCAAATGAAGATCATTCAAAGACATGTAGCAGAATTAGGTCACACTTTAGTTCAGGGACCAATTTTCACTAACTATGACTTTTGTCTCAATAAACTCTTATTAATAGTTAGTAAGGTTGTTAAGTTTAGATATGGGGTAAATTATGGTCATGCAGAATAAGGCATTAACATGTGTTTTAGAAGTACTTATAAACAGCCAATACACTTAATATGCATGCTAATAAGCAACCAATTGGTAGTGAGAATTCGTCTCTAAACTAAAGTGTTACCCACAATTATTTTTGAAAGCAATTGATACTTTTATTCAGCAAGGATGCATTGTAAATTTATCAAAATTAACAGAGTCATTATAATGTTACAAATTGCTATTCCAATAAATGCTGTACTTTTAAACTTTACAACTGTTAAAGAGTCCTGGAAAGATAGATTGCGGTTTCCACAAAAATATTAAGAAACACAACTTTTTTAACATTGATAATAATGAGAAATATTTTTATTAAGCACCAAAACAACATATTAGAAAGACTGGAGTAATGACTGCTGAAAATTCAGCTGTGCCATTACAGGAATAAATTAATTTTTTTCATATTAGAATAGAAAACAGTAAATTTAACTCTAAAAAAAAAATTCAAATAAATGCAGCCTTGGTGAGCATAAAAGACTTCTTTTAAAAATTACATTAAAAAATTAAATTATTTAAAAAAAAAATTTTTTAACTTTAAGCGTGTGTGTGTAGATAGATAGATTGATTGATTGATTGATTGATTGATTGATTGATTAAATGTGTATGTAGTTCACTCCATCTATAGCCTGTGCCCCAGTAGGGCAGCTCAGATTAAAGACTAGCATGAGGAAAAAGTGCCAGAAGCCTTAAGTCTTCAATGTACAGCCCAAATGTTTCAAAGAGTGTCTTTCCCACAGCGAGGAGGCTTGCTATGTACCAGGAAATGGATTCAGAGGAGGAGGACTGCACATCTCATGGTGGAACTCTCCCACGGCGGGACAGCGCCACCAGCCACCAGAGTGGAAAAATGGTGTTGCGATCACAGAGCACCAAATCTCACCGTCGCACCGGGAGCAGAGCCGAAGCCAAACGGGCCAGCATTCTGTCCAAACATACTGCCTTCAGCAGTCCCATGGTTAGAAAACATATATCTTCTCTGCCTTAAGCTGTACATGTGTAGCTGTACCCAGTGCTTAATGATATTTGCTCTTTTATTTTATTGGTTTGACAGGAAAAGAACATTACTCCAGATCCCCAGCTCATGGATAAAGTCAATGAGTGCAGCAGTCAGATGGAGTTCATGCGTTTTCACAGTCAGCCCCTGAACCAGATCCCCCCTGACCTGTGTGACGTCTTTGACTTTTTCATTGCTCTCACTATCTGCAACACTGTGGTTGTGTCCTCACCCAATCAACCCCGGCAGAAGGTAAGCAGACCGACCACCAGGAATGAACTGAAACTGACATTCACAACCTATTTTACGTCAGTAATGTGACGCAATTCAGGACATTCCGTTGAAAAGAAGTCAGTGCTGGAAGTAAATAGTAAATTTTATTGTCATTTCAATCCTGGGTATCCTGCTTCACTAACAGATGTTGAGGCCAAAGATATCAGTCAAATATAGGTTTGAGATTGAGATTTGTTTTAATCTCAGAATAACTGAAGTGTCTCATGTCAGATTTTGATCTCACATTTCTTAATGTCTTGTTTGTGGGCTGTGGTGTTTTTTTTTTTGGCCGCAGTTAACTTCCTTTGGTGGTTTTCTGCTGTGTAGAGTTGGAGCAACTTCCTGTTTCGGTGTAAAAGATGTTTATGGTCTATCCTTCAAATGTGTAATGTTGCCCTCTACTAATTTATGGCGTGAGATGGCCTCAAAATCCAGCTTGTCTGGAGCCATTCCTGCATTAGCGTATGACCTGAATACTTGTACAAGTGTGTATGTAACATCAGGCAGATACGGCGATCAAAGACTTGTCCTCCCTTCATAATATAAGTCTGATCTTGAGCTGAGTGAGTTGCATTTGGTGTTTGATTAAATTGATGGCTGCTTAAAGTTCTGCCGTAATTCATTTGCATTAACCTGCAGTTTCTCTATCACAGTTTTTTAAATAAATCCCCTCTTCTGAGAGTGAGTATTTGTGCATAAATTAATTTCACAAATTAATTTAAAGTTGTTAAACACAATCTTAATTAAATCTTTAATAAATAAATAGATAAATGTATAAATAAGCTTGAATTAAAATGTAATGTATCAAACCAAGGAACATCTACAAACAAATTAATAGCTCTTCTTGAACTAATTTCACTTTTTTCAAACCATTTTTGCGATTATTTTTAACCATTTGGTCTCAAGGTGATTATTAGTGGATTCTGTTCACACCAGTGTTATTTTAGTGTCTAGTTGATATTATAGTTTTTACTATTATAGATATTGTTAATTTTAGTTAATAGTTTTGGTTATGTTGTTCTTGAGTTTGTATAGTTTTTATTCATTTTTATTTCAGTTTTAGTTATTTTAATACATCAAATTAAACTAAATGAAAATTAGAAATGTTGCCTTGGAAAGTAGCTAAAATAAATTTTGTATTTTGGTTACCATTTATTTTATTTCAAATGTTTTCTTATGGTTTTAGTTTGAGTTAACTTTAATAATCCTGGTTCACCCAGGTGCCCTCACATATTCTTATAGTTAAAAAAAAAAAATTTTATTAATAATTGAATGTCGTCTTGTAACACCTTGTTTTGATATTTTATTTGATGCAGTTGAGTTCAGAATGCAGTATGCTTAAGTATTCAAAAACTTCTTGAGGTCACTGTATGTGAGGTTAAAAAAAATTTGACATGTCATCTATTATGGAATGATTTACAAATCATCCTCCCAGTTGGCTGCAGTATTAAATGCACACAAATATTTAAGGAGTTTTGTTTTGACAAATGTTCTTTGGATCTTATCAAGGTGCGTCGCTACGAGTTGAAGTCTCCAGTGAAGACCATCGAGGACTTCATCAAGCGCTTCACTCCGAGCCGCCTGACCTCTGGTTCCAACAGCAGCAGCTCCTCCAGTCTGGCCACCAACCGCTCGTCCTCCCATAAAGTGGGCTGCAGCATGCTGTCCCCCGCCTCGGCCGAGAGCACGCTCACAAAGCTGAACGAGGAGAAACATCCGGGGCATGACCTGCAGCATGCCTTCAGCCCCGTCCCACCCAACTTTGATAAAACAAAAGCTTTGGCTCAAGATGAATGCGAGCTCAGATATGAGGCAGAGTCACCGGACGAGGCAGCGCTGGTTTATGCAGCCCGGGCCTATAAATGTGCTCTTGTTGGTCGTTTACCAGATCAGGTGACTGTGGAGCTTCCACACTTGGGCAAGCTGAGCTTCGAGCTTCTACACACACTGGGGTTTGATTCCACAAGAAAGAGGATGTCAGTGGTGGTAAAACACCCGCTGACGGAGCAAATCACAGTCTACACCAAGGGTGCTGATTCAGTCATCATGGATTTGATCAGACCAGCCACAGGTATGCTAACATTGATGAGCACGTTGTTCCCACACTTTATTTGTAGGGTTCAACATTTTGGCTGCTCTGATGCATAATGCGGATGCATTGCAGTGTATATTTAAAATATGAAGTTTACATGCTTACAGTGACACAGATTTGAGTCATGACCCAGTCCCAATTCCCTTTTCTCTCCCTCCATTTCATATACGTTTGTGTTTATATATTTATATATGTATATATTTACATGTATTATCATTCAAAAGATTGTGCTTCATGGAGTCGGTAAGATGCATTTATTTGATCAAAAATTGTGAAATATTTTGTAATAATAATTATATATATATATATATATATATATATATATATATATATATATATATATATATATATATATATATATATTTAGAATAAACTCTTTTCTGTTTTATTATATTTTTTAAAAACTAATTTCTGTTATATTCTGTGAAACAGCCAATAAACTAGTCCTCAAGGTTACATGATCCTTCAGAAATCATTCTTATTTGCTGATTTAGTGCTCAAGAAACAATTTTTATTAATATCAATGTTGAAAACAGTTGTGCTACTTAATATTTTTGTGGACATTTTTTTAATTATTATTTTAGGATTCTAAGATGAAAAAATAACTTAAATGCTTTTATTGTCACTTTTGATCAATTTAATGTATCCTTTCCTAAATAAAAGTATACAGTACTCCTTTAAAAAAAAAATTTTATTTTTTTTTTTCTCTCTCCATTAATTCACCTGCCCATTGTCAATTATTTCTTTATTATTTTTACAGCCCAGGCATTATAACAAAACGCATAGCTCATAACATCTTGTTGAAAAGTTCATTTTGTTTATCTTATTAAAAGTTTGAAGCTGCATTTCTGGCAATTTTTCCTCCTATCCATCTTGTAGCTTCTAAAAGACACTTTCTATGAATTTCACCATCTATGATTTCAAACGTCTGTAACTTTTTGAATTATTCTTTTTATTTTTTAATGGCTCTCCTCTTTTATATTTGGAATTCAGATTAACAAACGTCTGGCATGCTGTCAAACCTTCCCCCATATGAAATGAATCAAATATTCTGGGTTAGTTTATTTTGATGTTCAGTGTTGATTATGCTTTAGAACGCTTGTTGATCATACTAAAGTTTTAATGAAGTCTGTTTTTGTTTTGTTTTTTTTGTTTTTTTTGTTCCCCCGTGCCCCAGTTAGACGGTGCATGAGGCCTGTTCCAGCAGAATTAATGAATAATGGCTCATGGCCAAATGGCCAAAAGTCATCTGATTTCTTCAGAACATTGAATGGATAGATTTTTTTATGTCTCCAAGAAATTGAAAGAGAGATAACCACCATCTACTAAGAGCAGACAGTGAGACGGTGTGATTTTTCAAGGAAATGCTTTGAATTTTTCATGTCTTTGGAGTGCTTAAAGTGGCCTCCATATTTTGATGTACACTGTTGATCCATGCTGATAGACATTTGATTCCCACATAGTCAGCATGGTAAGGGCAATATGTCCCCTTCATCCTAACATCTTTTGGATGGCTTCCAGATTGTTCTTGGCTCTTGATGTAGCCAAGGGTTTTAGCGGTAATAAACTATCCTAATGGCATAGGTAGACTGGCTTGTTAGTATTCCAGGCACGAGAACAGCTCCAGTTTTCTCTAATGCTGTGTACATAAATGACTGAACAGAAGTACTACATGCACAGCACAGCCCTGTGCTTTATATCTAAATGTCAAGACGACAGCCAAAAAAAAAGAGCTAAAACTATGCCTTAGAATAGTTCACAAGCGGTCTAGTTACTCATCTTTTCAGAGGAAAGAGCAGAATAATCAGAACATGGACTTTTTTTCAGTGTTATTTCTTTTTTTAGCATTTTTTTAGTGTTACAGATTAGAAAAGAGAATCATTTATCACTTGTTTCATCAAAAAAAATCACATTGTTGTGTTTATATTACCTTAATATAGCAATTGAATCAGAATCAGATAATGATTTAAAAGCAGTAATGTGAAGTTATTTTTTTAAATGTTATATAATTCTTATGTTCAAAAGTGTGTTTGAACAGTAATATTTGTCTGTAACAGGCTACTGTTCTAAACAGACCGTCTTCTGGTTATGTGTTGCCAACACCCTTCCTTTGGGTGGAAATTTCTAGTTACCTGTTTTTTTTTTTTTTTTAATAGGATAAGAAAAAAATAAGAACTTATTTGAAGCAACATTGCATATGATATTAAGTGCATTTCATCTTACTGCACCGACAGATTTTGTCCCTTGTTTAATTTGTTGTATTTAAGAAATGTTATATATTTGCTATATATTTGCTGAAAAGAGAAGTGGAGTAAGACAAAACATATTCAGGCAAAAGTATATAAGTACAAGTCAGTGTTGCTTTGCAATACGTTCATTTTCTTTCAAGGATATTCTGAGTTTTACATTGCTATCTGTAAAAAAAACAAACAAAAAAAAACTAAAAACCTTAAAGTCGGCACGAAACATATTATAGATCTTATTGTGAGCGATTCATCCATGTATGATTTTTTTTTTTTTTTGTTGTTGTTTTTTTACCTTAATGTCATAACTTGATTTTATTTCCGCATTTAATACCCTGCCTTACCACAGTTGCCCTAGAGCTCGCTATAATTTTTGGGTGCAATGCTCACATCTCAAAATCCAATCAACAACCAATAAATAGAAATCCCTAGTCTTTTTTCAGAGGAAAGGTCCATTATAGCTTTTTCAGCTATATGGACAATAAGCTAGTGCCATTGCAAGTGGTCATTTCCTCTTTCTGCAATGTGTTTAGCTGGCAGTCTGGAAATATGTTTAAAAACCCAAGCTTTATTAGTGTCCAGCCTATGTTGGGGTTAGTTAGCATAAAACTACACACACACACATGCAGACTGTGCCTCACTACAGACTATGAGCTGTTTTATGCACATAGACACATGCTCAGTGTATATTCCTGTACTTTTGGAGCTAGAGCCACTGTTCACATCTGGGTGTGGGCTTGCAATTAACACAGCAGACCAACTGAAGGTACAGTTGCTCCATTCAGAAGCGGTGGGATGTTTGCCATGCTTGTCTAATGACACAATGCACAAAAAAACAGACTACAGGTGCCAGCCTGAGCCACACAGCTTTTGAGTCTTTGACAAGTGAATTGTTACAACTTCATTGACATAAAGCTGTCTTGACCAGGCAACCATAAAGATCTGGAAAAACAAAGAGTACCTATGTGTTTCCAGTCATTATGTAACGTGTTAAAATGAAGGACATAGACAAAAATGTTCCAAAGTGTGCTCCATTACCAGTGTTGGAAAGGACACCATGTTTTGCTAAGGGAATGGCAATCATTTCCGTCTCTCAGTAATAAGAAACTGGTGCGTAATTTTCTTTTCTGTGAGTAGCCGCCCCTCTGGTTAAATTCCAAGACTAAAGTTGCTAGTTATTATATAATACATCATAACAGCCATGTCTAGTCCTTTTGTTTGGGTTTTTTTTCAGGGGGGGGGTTGTATGTTTTATTTGGGTTTGGTTTGTTTGTTTTGTCTTGTTTTCTTTGTGTTTGTTTGGTTGTGTTTTGTTTTGTTTGGTGTTTTTGTTTGGTTTGGTTTATTTTGAGGGTGTTTTTTGTTTTGTTTCTTTTTAGGCAAGCTTTAAAGGTGAAGTAGTAGTTTTTTGTTTGTTTGTTTGCTTTTTTGTTTATCTTCTATGGCTCAGTAAAGCTTTCAACATTCTCTGCACATACTTTTACTTGCTTTTGTACATACTTCATAGGTCGTCCTACATAGAGTGAGCTGTGGACATGAATAATTCCCCACTTAACCTTTTAAATACTGTTGCATATGTTATGAAAGACTTTCATAAACTTTTCCTTTTTGCTCTTTGAAGGCTCATGTCAGGGCATGATATGGGGATTTACTTTATCTATAGGTTTATTAAGAACATTTAATACCTGAGTCAATGCATCAGTCCCTAGAAAAACACGTCCAGTCGTCCCACAGTTGCAGGGGTGGTGATGAATCATTTGGTGAAAATGTGAGGTTTGGCGCACTCGCCCCCTCGTCTTGGCTGACGGTCGTCCATGTTGGGAAGTGATCATCCCAAACAGTTTGTTCTGCTCTTCCTGCCAGGAAGCAATGCACTGAGCAATAACACAGGAGCGATAAACCTCAAAATGCTCCGTAGCCAGCTTATCCAGTCAACCTGTCAAAACGCTCTGCCATCTTGATTAAATCTAATGGCCTTGTTGAGAAAGCCAGTGGCAACATAGAGAACCATCCTTGAAGAGGCTGAAGTGATTAGTTTAGCTGTCTGCTTACAATGTGTTTTTCACACTGTGTGTGTTTAATATTGGTTTAGTAAATCTTTCTCTAAATGTTAGAATATTTTGATGGATTGTCTAATTTTCTTTTTGGTTTTATTTGTGTTTTTGTATTGCAGATGATTGCAAAGGAAAGCGACAAAGGAAAATCTTGTATAAAACTCAAAACTACTTAAATCTTTATGCTGCAGACGGTCTCAGAACACTCTGTATCGCCAAAAAGGTAACACAAGACTCTCAGTAACAAGTAGAAAATTACATTTTTTTTATATAATATTGATATACATTTGATATACGGTATATTTAATTTAATCTTTAATATGAATCTTTAATCAGTTGACAGCCCTCATTTTTATTTTGTCATTTACACTTTTGGGTGGACTTTACTGGATAAAAACAGTGTTTGTGTTGAAAAAATAGAAGTGTTTTTGCACCGATGGTTTACAAGTCTGTGAGATTTTTCCCAGAATGCTGATCTGTGTGACAGATCTCTCACGCTCTGTCCATCTTTTTCTTATCTCTCTTCTTTCTCCATATCTCATGGATAGTAATATATGCTCTCACTCTTCTCTGACTTGTTAACTCAGTGTCTTGAGCTCCTTGTGGGAGTCTGGTTGCCATATGATGTGATAAGATGTGTTGTTCTTGTTTTTTCCCCAATTTTTCAACAAACTTTCACATGCTTCCTTGGATCTACTGAAGCAGATTTGTGCTGTCACTGACAATCAGAATTTCAACCAACAAAACGTTACTTTTTCCCCTTTTTCTCACTAAAGCCCAGCTGTGACCTAACACTTCCTATATAATTTTAATAAAAGTATGAATTCTATCTTTTCTTCTTTTTGGCATGCTTCATTATCACTGTTGCTAAATAGTCACCTTAACAGAAGGGAAGCCTTGAACAGCTTGCATACAATTATTTTTCACACAGCTAAGTGTGAATTCATACATAAATGGAGCTGCTTAAAGTTTAACAAGCCTCTTATTGTGTTAGTTTTATTTTCTCCACCTGTTTGATTTTTAAGCCAGCAACCAGAATACCTTATTGCGTTCTTCTCTCTTTTTCCTTTTTTCACACATCCCTTTGAAGCTAGAAAAACTTTTGAAACAGTGTGACAACCAGTGCTTCATCAAAACTCATTTATTGCAATTAATGCTGATGTTGCACCTCTATCAGTGATGTGATTGTATCTGTTTGGTCCAGGTTCTCAGTAAGGAGGAGTATGCCAGTTGGTTACAACGCCACTTGGAAGCCGAGACAGCCATACAGAGGAGAGAGGAGCTGCTTTTTGAGTCTGCATTACGACTAGAGACCAACCTCCAACTTCTGGGTAATCATAGTTCCTAAAGCACTCTTAGTCCATTAAGGACTAGTTTACACCAGATGTTAAAGGAATGGTCACCCAAAAATAAAAATTCTGTTATTTACTCACCCTCATGTCATTCCAGACCTGTATGAGTTTCTTTCTTCTGCTGAACACAAGAGATGATACTTTGAAGAATGTAGGTAACCAAAAAGTTGCTAGTCCCATTGACTTTCATAGTAAATTTTCCATGGAATTCAATGGGGACCAGCAACTGTTCGGTTACCAGAATTCTTCAGGATATTTTCTTTTATGTTCAGCAAAAGAAAGTAAGTCATGCAGGCTTGAAACAACTTGATGGTCAGTAAACAATGACAGAATTTTCATTTTTGGGTGAACTATCCTATTAATATCTCGAGATTCAAAACACAAGTGCTTAGTACCAGACACTTAAAATCTTTCTCTCTGTCTTTTTCAAATAGGAGCAACAGGTATTGAGGACAGACTTCAGGATGGGGTTCCCGAGACCATCGCCTCTCTGAGGAAAGCAGGTCTCCAGATCTGGGTGCTGACAGGAGATAAACAAGAGACTGCCATCAACATTGCCTATGCCTGCAAACTGCTGGACCCAGAGGAGGAGCTGATCACTCTTAATGCTGACTCACAGGTACACCCAGCATGCACTGCTGCAGTCTCTCCTCACAGGCTTTGCCCTTTCTCCTCACTTCCTTCTCCCTCTAAATGCTAACTGAGTGAGACTCAGTCTACATTTAATGACTGTTTTAATAAACAATTGATCTGTTGATTACTTCTGCAATTAATCATTTAGTCAGATTCCTCATCTCCAAACAATATGACGTTAAAGGCCACAAATAATCACTAAACTGAATTTGAGAACCAATTTGTTTAAATTTGAAATCTTTGAAAGAATTGATTTGCTTGAAGTGTCTCAGAATTCCTAAAACTACGGGGAACTGTGTTTCACATATGCCTTATTAAAAAAGTAACTGTTACTCTCAGGCTGCCCACTCCAGCTGGCAACTTTCTTGCAATCACAGAATTTGGAAAATGTTTAATATCAGTTCTCACAAGGGCTTGAAAGCCTTTTATAATTCTGTTATATCTTTGGTGTAGATTCTGTTTGATCTGTGTATTTAATTATTTATTCTCTGATTTGATTATTGTTCTTGTTTTGCTTTTTGCAACCAGGAATGACAGAAATGTCTGAAGGTATTGCCCATAACTTGTAGGCCTGATTGTTCCAGTTGAAAACACAAACTGTAGTTCCATTTCTCCCACTATTGTATGTTTTTTCCCTCACCCATCTACCATGAGTGTGTTTTTCCACTATGGGCACTTTAATCTCCCAAGGGCTGATTACTTATTTTTTAAATAATAATATTATTATTATTATTATTATTATTATATAACTAACTAATCCCAACACTATTTTTCTCTTGGGATTGCTCTGTTTATCCTTCTTTGTTATTTGTTTTTCAAATGTCGTCTTTAGTTAGTTTAATTATCAGCAACTGCTGTTAAGATTTTCTATTTTTACACTGACAGCACTGAGAACAAAAGCAGCTAAGCACTGGCACACAATAAATTATGTAAAAAATTAATGTTGATTCATTTTCAAGTTCTAATTAAGTAAATATTAATATTAATTCAATTGTAGTGTGTTTCTTGTACCCATTACCCGGGACTCGAACATGGGATGTCCAAAGCGCAATGGCACTATATGTCAACGCACTGCCCACAAGGCTATCAGTGCCGACAACACATGTTATCTTCAAATTAAAGTCAGTCATGACCATTTTTATATTTATGGGATATTGCAGTGTTTATTATAAATAATTTGCCATGCACAGAATTTTTAGATTTGTGTGCCCTCATAATCTTTAATCATTACTTTAAATAGACATTTTAAATAGTTATATTGCGTTTATTGGCTTTTTTCAGCTAAGCTTCTCTCTAAGATATCAGCCATCCAAAGTCCATATCTGCCCACCACACATGAAAATATTTTGTAAGGTAATTTATTTAGACCTAAAGGACCAAAAGTGTCTATAGCTGAAAAAACACCCATATATAAAACTATTTGCGTATTCCCATGCATGTCCACTTTTAGACAGTGGGTGTTTCCCCCACAGAACAGCTGAACTGGCTTGAATGAGCTCTCATGATGTTTCATTTAGTCTCCTTGGAGAACACGTGAAGCATCCACATGAGCTTTGTTTTGAAAAACCATACAGGCAAATAGCTGTCATACTGGAATGTCTTAATCACCGACTTGCTGTATTAGTCAGAACTTTTTCTTTGCTTAAAGGCATAGTTCACCCAAAAATAAAAATGTTCATCATCATACTCTCGCCCTCACGTCATTACAAAGCTGTATGAATTTCTTTCTTTTGGGGGACAAAAGAATATATTTCAAAAAATGTTGGGAACCAAGCGGTTTGGATTACTTTTGAACCAAAAAGAAGACATTTTGACAATATCAGTCTCAGTGATTTTTATGTTTCACTGAAGAAAGACAGTCATAGAGGTTTGGAATCACATGAAGGTGACTAAACAATGACAACATTTTCATTTTTGGGTGGAGTATCCCTTTAATAAAAGTGATTTGGTACAGTAAATGTGTTATATAATTTATACCATAATCTTGATCTGTTTTGTTGCATTTCCGAGCAGTCATCTTTTTTTTTTTTTTTTTTGTCTCTATTTGCCAGATGTTGTCTGACTCATGATATCTTTGTCCTTTTATGACCTTCCTGATTTTTGTGTTTGAATGTGAACTCTTACTAGGAGGCCTGTGCTGTATTACTTGAGAACAGTCTGCACTACATCCAGGCCAAGTTCCTTTGCAACCCTCGACCAGATCCTCAAGCAACTAGAGACTATGGTGGCATCCACTTCTCTTCTCCGGTGTGTTCCCCGGCCTCCTCTGGCCACTCCAGCCCCTTCCTGGTGCACCGGCTAGGGCTGGTGATCGATGGTCGAACCTTGGCCTATGCACTGGACAAGAGTTTGGAGGACAAGTTCCTGGCCGTGTCTCGAAGTTGCAGGTCCGTTCTATGCTGTCGCTCGACGCCCCTGCAGAAGAGTATGGTGGTCAAGTTAGTGCGTAACAAGCTCAAGGTCATGACGCTGGCAATAGGTAAGTGGTGGATTTGCTTGGTTGTTTTTTAATGTAGTGTTTGTTGCAAATGCTTAATCTCAAGTGAGTTTTTAATAGTGTTTCGTTTAGCTGAATTTGTTGCATAAAAAGTTTTTAAAGTCCAGTCTGCAAGTGATGAGCTTCTAGTGGTCATAAACTTCACACAACTGCAGCTAAGATGATGCTCACAAATGAACTTCACTGCGTTCCACAGTACTAATGCTGGTGACTGCGTTTAAAGCAATAGCTTGCCCAGAATTGAAGATGGTATCATTTACTCACCCTCACGTAGTTTCAAGAGTTTTCCATGCACTTTTCCATGCAATTACATAAACAGAGACTGAAGCCTTGAAAGCACACTAATGAGAACCATTGAAACAGTCTATGTAAGTAAAAATTGTCAATCCAACAAAGTCTATCCTTATAATTGAAAGATTTTTCTTTTATTCCCTTCTTTCAAAAGAAAATATGATCAGTTTGGACATTACCTTTCAAAAGCTTTTTGAATTTTTCTCAGAAATTGTTAAATTGATCAAAAGTGATGATAAAGACATGTCAATCATGACAACTCTTGGAAGATTTTAGCATGGTAATGGATATGATAGTGTTAATGTATTTGGTATTGGCGGAATAGATCTGCTACGCTGCTGCTGAATTGCTGCTGCTGTTGGTTATTGCTGTAGTTGTAGATTATTGCTGCTGCTGCAAGCAAGTACAGGAACTTGCTACTGCCAATGCATATGGCGATACGGTGCCGTGAGTATTTAAGACATACTGCTGCTGCACAAATAGCATATAAAATATCCCGTAGCAGATGGGGAAGGTGGAGGGTTTCAGAGGATCTCTGAAAGCGCACTACAGGAATCTCAAGTGAATGCTAGCCAGCCATATAAATGCAAAGAAGTAAGCTCATTGGGGCATATGCAGCATGAACCAATCAGCTTGTGCCAAGTCGTTTAACTCTCTGAATATCATCAGTTACGTCAACAACATGTCAGCCTGCGCCATCTAGTGTTTCATGACTGAACTATATATTTATATCACTAGGCAAATATTTTATTCAGAAGACTTTCATTCATACATGTTTTTAAAAAAGAACTTGAGGGAAAAAAATGTAAGACTTTTTGTCAGAACAAAATAGGTTTTCACTTAAAATCTTTAAATATTTATTATTTAAATAGTTATTCCCTATTTACTTTTCCTATTTTTAATTCTACTTTTTATTATGTGTTTTTGTTCTGTCACTGTCATTCTGTTGCACTGTGGAAGCTTCTGTCACGAAAACAAATTCCTCGTGTGTGTAAACATACCTGGCAATAAAGCTCATTCTGATTCTGATATGCCCAAGTTGTTCTTGACTGGCAGAAGTGTTTTTAAACGATTCACAAAGCTCATGTGAATGATTCCTCTCTGAATCTAGCACGGGAGTTCAGCTCACTGATTCAGTAGGAAGATTATCAGTTTATAATAATAACTTTTCTGAAACGTTTGCATCCTTTTTGAAGCTTCAGTCTCCATTCACTGTAATTTCATGGAAAATTGAGACCAGTACAAAATATGTCCTCAAATGGGTGAGTAAAGGATTACTGAGTTCTAATTTTTGTTTGAACTGTCCCTTTAAACAATAACTGGTGTTTCTTTATAAGATGCACAAAATGGGTAGCATAGATGTTCTTTTTTTGTTGTTTCTCGTACTTTTTGCTTGACAAGATTAATGGTCCCGGGTGTTGCCAAGTAAACATTTCAGTGGTGACTGGACAGCACGTGTCTGTCCTTTCCCCAGCGCAGAACACCACATTTACAAGCCTACGCAGCACTCTGGCTAATTATCCAGATGGCTTTAGGGAGAGAGAGATGCAAGGTGCATCAAGACTGAGCCACCTGCCTGCAGAAAGAGCGGGTTACCTCAGGTCATTCCCCCTGCCTTAATAAAGATTTTGTAATTAATTTATGTCTCATGGAAAGACAGGAGTAGGTTTTTTTTTTTTTTAAACATTAACACTGTCATTTTGGAAGAGAATGAGAGAGGGAGTGCTCAAATGATCCTCAGCGGTGCTGTAAATAAACTCCTTTGCCTTGAAATTGACAGACTTCATTACAGAATGAATCAGAGCCTTGCCGTCTTCACCGCGTGACTCTAATGAACGGACATTTATGGTGTACAGACACGTTCGCAGCAGATGTTACCGGTTCTCACGCTGAGCATATTTGCTTTGTTGGTGTACTTCAAATAAAGGTGGTCTTGTTGAATTTGGCTGCCATATTTGTTTGTTTCAGTTTTGGACAAAGGCGACTGACGGTCTCAGCAGGCTTTTACTTTTCTATATACTTCAAAGCCTACTAGATTTTTAGCTTGAAAGTCAGCTTTTGATGATAGCTTGGGGTCAAGTCAGCACTGTGCCTTATGCCTCAGGCAACAGAGGATGATTTTAAAAACCACCTCAAGGCAAATTCAAAGGTCCAAGATAAACACTTTTGAACACGTATTGTGTGTTATCTGAAGTACACTCTGCCTCTCACCATACAGAAATTTCAGACAGAATGTTGTCAATTTACAGTTCATAATCATGTAATTGTGTTGTCATTTTTTTTTTCTTCTGTCAAAATGGCCACACCTTTCGTTCTCATGTTTATATACAGGGGCGGTCAGAGTAGATTTTAATTATTTAAAAAAAAATGCAAAATTTTTTTTATTTTAGCTCTAACTCCTCCAGGAGCCCTTTTTTTTTTTTTTAGTGATATCCACCAAATTTCTGTAGTCCTTCAGTCTGTTTTAGCTCTGGGTGTTTTTTAATGTCTAACTCGACTAGTTTTCCTGTGATCAGATATTCTGAAATATTATGTCTCTGTTCTGACTTGATGTGCTTATTTAACTGTTTGGACTGAGGCTTTTCATGCAGCAGACAATCAAAAATATTCAAGAGTTATGAATGTTTTGAGTGTTTCATAATGTTAATGATTTCACACTCCCAACAATCAAACACAAACAACCTTTTATCCTGCTTTAACTAACTATTAGTCTGCTTACTGCTATATAACCATTAAAAGTGAAGCTTTTTTTTGTTTAACTTTCAGATAGGTCTTAAAGCCAACATTTTTGTCTTTATACCCTTTTCTGTTTGAGGTTTCAGTTTAATAGTTTAACAGTGTGCCTCATTTAGTTTAAGTAGGGCTTAATTGAAGTTTAAAACTTCATGAATATTTGATTTTCAGTCAAGAAGTTAATTTGAAGCGTTTAGATGCTTTGCTAGTTAAACATTCCTATAATAATTTGCAGCTCAGACTTAAACTTGAACTGATGAATGGAATGCAAAATTTAGCATGACTGCCCCCTCTTTGGGTTCCTGTGTGATTTTGACTTTGTAGTAAGCATTTTTCAGATGTGTAAAAGGTGACATTGATGTAAAGTCATGTCACCCTGCTAATGCACTGTGTCATTCCAGTTAATTTCAGAAACCGCAGCTTGTTTCTGGGCTCTTTTGCAGATAATTTATGTTGTTTATTTTTGCCAGCAGAGCACTTTGCTGCTGATGCAATGTTTGCATTAATGCAGGCTGACATTGTGCAAAGTGAAACGGAATTGATAACTCATTTAGCCCTCTTTCTCACCCTCTTTTTGTCTCTCTTTTTCTCATTCATCCTAGGTGACGGAGCTAATGATGTTAGTATGATCCAAGTGGCTGATGTAGGGGTGGGGATCTCTGGACAGGAGGGCATGCAGGTAAGGAGAAACTGAAAAGATCAAGGGGAAGTAATGCTGATAAAGGTGTTTGAAAGGGGATGGTGGAGCCATACATTGTGGCCACACTTTACATTCTGCCTTAGTGTAAAGTACAAGAGGAATGAACATTGCAAAGCAGGACTGCAGAGTTAATGCACCAAGGTTCTGGATATACATAATTCATGTTTTATGAAGATGTTTTGGCCAAGATACGGAGACAGCCTGCACTTAGACAGTTAATAAATGGTACCTTATACCAGTGGTGCACGACCCAATTATGAGTTGCAGTCTCTTCTGATAAGGTCAGCAACAGGAAAAACAACCCTAAATACAAATAATTAAATGCTGTTAACCATGTTATTGAGAATAGTTACATATTTTTGTTTTATTTTACAGCATAAATTACACAGTTTGAACATACATTTTATAACCTGTTTGTTTTTGTTTTTATATTAATGTACAGTGCTAAATAACTATCACAATATGATTTTATGTCCTTGACACATCTAACAAATGCTATAGTCCTTATATAATATTATTTTTAATAGTCTTTTGCTCACCAAGTCTTCATTTATTTGACTAACAATACAGTTCAAATAGCTGTTTTCTGTTTTAATATATTTTAAAATGTTATTTATTCTTGCTTAAGAAACAGTTCTTATCAATTCACTATTATTGACTGCTAACTATTTTTATGGAAACTGATAATTTTTTTATTTTTTTTAATCAATTGAATGTTCAAAAGAACAGAATAATGTTCCTTTTGTAACATTATAATTGTCTTTGCTATCACTTTAGATCAGTTTAATGCATCCTTTTTGAATAAAAGTATTATTTTCCTTTAAAAAAATATCTTACTGACCCCAAAATTTTGAGTGGTAGTGTACATGTATTCAATATAAATTGCATTCAGTTAGAACTTGTATATGAATTTTGAAACCGCTGTTTAAAAAAAATACTAGAGAGTAGCTTGATTTTAGGAAATTAAGAAGTAAAAATAAAGAATTTTGGTATTGTATTATACTGCCACATGTCCTAAAGCAGAACTATTTGAAAAACTGACTCTTCCCTTGATATATTGACCCATGCCTTTTCGTAAGGACAGTTAACCTAAATGCACTGTATGCAGTGGCAGCAGTTTTGCTTTGTTTGGGCAATATGCAGCATATGGTTCCTTCAGTGGATCATTTATAAAGAGCCCTCCACTTGTTCGTCTCTGGGAACAGTCTATCTCGTTCTGGTTTCTCAGAAAATCTCCACTTTGCCCACAAATGGTTTACCCACCCCCCTCAGCTCTGTTCTCAGTGGCAGGCCTACATAATATACATCCTGTTAAGGTGAGAAAAGAGATAGGAAGCGCCATGAGCTCATCTGTTTGACGCTTTGTCTCATGCGTCACGCAGATTAATTAATTCAGCGAAAGATCTGGATGTAATGAGGCACCACTCTACGCTCTTCTTATCCGAGATCTCGTTGAGGTCATCGCTCGGTATTAACAACCCTAATGAGAATCTGTTTATGACTCTGTCCCATAGACCATAATGTACCAAACATAGTAGGGTAATAACTGATCTCACCTGTTTTTTTTTTTTATGCTGCCATGATGTGGAGAGAATGACAACGAGGATGGAGAATATAGCTGATGCCGCTGTCAGGCCAATTGTAACTGATTAAAATCCCAAACGCCATTAGAGGCGACAAGGCGGTATCTGTCATGCTGATAGATGACATGTTAACTGCCTGACGCGTGCAGCTGTCGAAAACATATGAAAAAGAATAGATGGGTGATGGACGGGGGATCATTTTCACCAGATTCCAGTCAGGAAGGCTTTTCATAATTCTTTTATGTAAAAATGTCCTCACAAGTGTTTTGTCACCAGGCTGATGTTAATCTTTTGTCTTATGAATGTATATGGATGCTATGACACCATGTTTGTGTGTGTCTCCCTTGATAGATCTTGGGCCTTGAGCAAGATGTCATCAAAATCCTGTTTATATGAATGTGGTTGAACATATGTAACAGTATAGGAAAGGAGTGGGTTTTTTTTTTTTTTTTTTACCTTTTTGGGTATTTAACATATATACTTTTGTGCAAGCATAAAATAAAGCCTATTTTTTGTATCTTTAAAGCTTTTCCTATTCATGCACTAGTGTGGTCTATTGCTTTGTGAAAATAGTTTTAATTGCACAGAACTTGTATTAACATTTACTGTCTTCACTGTTCTGTTCACATTGTTTTCATAGGCAGTAATGGCCAGTGACTTTGCCCTGCCACGGTTTCGATACCTGCAGAAGCTGCTCTTGGTTCACGGCCATTGGTGTTACTCTCGTCTCGCCAATATGATCCTCTACTTCTTCTACAAAAATGCTGTGAGACCCTGAAGTTTGCTACTTTCCTGATTATAGTTAGCCTTATTACATAGGTTATTAACTACTGTAAAGGGACTTTGAAAAACAATATGGCAGGAATAATGCAGAGTAGCTGGTCATTATTGCAAAAATAAACTCTCAGACGGTGATCAGTGTTGTATCATACTGAAAGAGGTTTATTTTGTAATAATGACAAGCTTGCTGTATATTATACATGCATGGCTAAGAAATACCTTAATGTGACCCTGTACCACAAAACCAGTCATAAGGCTCAATTTTTCAAATAAGTAAGCTTTCCATTGATGTATGGTTTATTACGATAGGACAATATTTGGCTGAGATACAACTATTTGAAAATCTGGAATCTGAGGGTGCAAAAAAATAAAATATTGAGAAAATCGCCTTTAAAGTTGTCCAAATGAAGTTCTTAGCAATGCATTTTACTAATCAGAAATTAAGTTTTGATATATTTACGGTAGGAAATTTACAAAATATCTTCATGGAACATGATCTTTACTTAATATCCTAATGATTTTTGGCATAAAAGAAAAATCTGTAATTTTGACCCATACAGTGTATTTTTGGCAATTGCTACAAATATACCCGTGCGACTTATAATTGACTAACAAACAGGGATGCAATATTGATTTTGATTTAGAAATATTTGATTTAAGAAAGAAAAATTCACTTTAAATCTTTGTCATCTATAACATTCAGCACTAATCACAGTTAATAAAGTTCAAATGAATATTTTGATGTGTTAAGATATTGTTTAACGTTTAATTGTTTAACATTACTTTTATACTGTTTGATCATTGTTACCTCAGATGATGCCAACCCTCAGACAACATACAAAACTACCATTACATGACATAACTAACTGCTTGATTTTTACCGTACATTACTGCCATATGGACATCAACTTGAGATAGTCACCACTGAAACCTATTACTAAATATAATGTAGAAACTGTAATTTTCTGTAAAGCTGCTTTGCAACGATTTGCATCATGAAAAGCGCTATACAAATAAACTTGAATTGAATTGAATCATTAAACATTAAATTACACAATTAAACATAATTAAAACCATCTGTGAACAGCATAAATTGAATTATAATTTGGATCAAAAAGGCTATTGAATGTGTAGTGGAAATGTAAAATAAAAACCAGTGAACAGCTTTTAATCATTAAATATGAATTTGTATATTTGGTTTGTTAATGAATTGGTCTTACGTTCTTTAAAACATAAGCCATTATAAAAAAAAAAAAAAGTCTTCTGCTCAATCTTCAGTCAAATAAAGCATTCCATAGAGCCGTGTAATAATGCATCCAGTTTAACGAGTTGAAGTTTCATGATGTGAATAGCTTATAGCTAGAAGCTCTTAAATGGTGTTGTCTGTTCTTCATATACTCTTTGATTAATGAAGATCTATTCTTGGGGAGGTCCTAGAAACGTCTTGGACGTAATGAAGATGCATGGCTTATAATGAGGCAACAGCTGCAGACCTCATTGTAGTTTTTTTTTGTCTTTCTCTCACCTTTTTTCCCCTCTATTGTCTTTTGTCTGTCTCTCTCACCCTAGATGTTCGTTGCCCTCATCTTCTGGTATCAGTTCTACTGTGGGTTCTCTGGGTCAGCCATGGTTGATCAGTGGTACCTGATCTTCTTCAACCTGATGTTCTCCGCATTCCCTCAGCTCATCACCGGCACCCTGGACAAAGATGTGTCAGCAGAAACCCTGCAGGAGTTGCCGCAGCTCTACATGAATGGACAAAACTCAGAGGTACATGCTGATTGGACAGAACATAATTGCACCATCCGTGAACTCCGTAAACTGAATTATAATTGGGAGCGAAAAGACTATTGAAAGTGTAATGTAAATGGTAAATAAAAACCCACGAACAGCGCTTTGCCACATGTATTCACACATGAGTTGCCCGCGGTTTGCAGCGTCAGCGGTTCCTCTATAAGCAGATGAAGTATATTACCCGTGCAGCGGTTGCCACAGTTATTGCTTTGATTGTTTTTTGCTGACCTGTTTCAAAATGGGTCTTTTATTCTGTGCTGAGTTTCATGAGGGAGAAAACAGCACGAGCAAGAGCAAACATTTTATAAAAACCACTAATCATCTTGAGGGTGGTGAAAGTTTGCAACCTGGGATAATTAAACTGCAGCGGTTGCCTCTGCTTTGCTAACCATATGCCTCTGCAGAGGTCTTCCTTTGACTTCATTTATTCACAAGCCATTTATTTGCATTCTGTGACTCCATTAGTGGAACATGACATTATAATAAAACATGGTTGTCTGGAATCATGGAATGGTTTGCGCCTGGATCTGACTGTTTGAATTTCTTTTACAGGAATATAAACCCTACATGTTCTGGATGAACATGATTGATGCATTCTACCAAAGCCTCATCTGTTTCTTCATCCCTTACTTTGTAAGTTTGGTCAGAATGTTTTAAGCATTCGCTGAAATTTCCTTGCAAAATCCATGGCTGTTCAAGTATGTCCTTCCTTAAGGCCATCTGATCTTGATGGAACCTTTTTAGTACAGTATTTAAAGTTTGAGTGCACTGCAGAAATGCTCGAAAAAACCTTCAAATAGGAGAAACTTACTTCAAGCAAGACTTTGTAGCATTAAGACTGATTTGCATAGATTGTGTCTTCAATATTACTGTATTTTGTTTATTGCACTGGCAGATTTTTAGTTTATAATTAATGCTTTAAAGTCCTTTTAAAGTAAACTTTTGTTTCAAGAATTTCCTGATATTTTAACCTCACATTTTGCAGTGTGCTGTGCATGTAAAGTAAAATAAAGTAATCAACAGTGTTGTGTGCATGTCATGTATTTGCAGGCTTACGTTGACTCTGATGTGGATTTGTTTACATGGGGCACTCCCATCACCACCTTGGCACTCTTCACCATTTTGCTGCACTTAGGCATAGAGACCAAAACCTGGGTGAGTCTTGTTTTATAATATGCAAAATGTAATAGGATGTAGTGGCTAAAACTCAATCTTCATGGCTTTTCTGTACTGCTTTTGCAGTGACGGTTGTGCACTTGTTATGATTGGTGAGGGTCTCTGGTTAAACCTGTTTATTCTGTTTCTTATCTTGAACACCATTTGCAAAAATGCTGATAAGAGAAGTGAAGTCTGTTTTCAATCTGATTAATGTTCATTTCAATAAATCGATTGAGTAGTTTGTTTATGCCAACAGTTAGAAATGTTCAAGGACGTCCCTGCATGGCATTTTACATGTACACTGCTGCTCAAAAGTTCGGGATCAGTAAGATTTTTAACGTTTTTTTAAAGAAGTTTCTTCTGCTCATCAAGGCTGTATCTATTTGATCAAAAATACAGAAAAAAACTGTTATTTTGTGAAATATTATTACAATTTAAAATAATAGTTTTATATTTTAATATACTTTAAATTATAATTTGTTTCTGTGATCAAAGCTGAATTTTCAGCATCATTACTCCAGTCTTCAGTGTTACATGATCCTTCAGAAATCATTCTAATGTGCTGGTTTATAATCAATGTTGGAAACTGTTGTGCTGCTTCATTTTTATTTTTTTGGGGGGACCTGTGATATATTTTTTTAGGATTCTCTGATTAATAAAAAATTTAAAAGAACAGCATTTATTTAAAAAAGAAATTGTGCTACAGAATTCAATGCTATTCAAAAGTTTGGGGTCAGTACTTTTTTTTTTTTTTTTTTTTTTTTTTTTAAGAAATTAACTTTTATTCAGGAGGGATGTGTTAAATGAATAAAGTCATAGTAAAGACTTATATTGTTAGAAAAGATTTCTATTTTGAACAAATGCTGCGCTTTTTACAACAGTTTCAACACTCATAATAAATCAGCATATTAGAATGATTTCTGAAGGATCATGTGACACTGAAGACTGGAGTAATGATGCTGGAAATTCAGTGCTGCGTCACAGAAATAAATTCTATTTTAAAGTATATTAAAATAAGAAACCAATATTAGAAATTGGAAAAAGATTTCACAGTATTACTGTTTTTTTCTGTATTTTTGATCGAATAAATACAGCCTTGATGAGCAGAAGAGACTCCCTTAAAAAACTTTACAAATCTTACTGATCCCAAACTTTTGAGCGGCAGTGTATATAGTTAAATGTTGTTTATTTTTGTATTCATATTTATGGTACATGGAATGGTTTAATAATATTTACATTTCTAACACAATTTTAAATTATAATAAAAAGAAATATTCTTCTTCTATTTATCCACTTAGTTAAAAATATTCTTTAAACTTGCAATATCCTGTATTTTATTTATTTTTATTGACAGTTATAATTTTAATGATTCAAGTCTTTAAAAGATCTTAAACTGCAGCATTCCTGATACTGTTATTGTACTGCTATGGTATTTTATTATTTTCTTTAACATCATTGTAGCTAACCCATTTTCTTCATGTCATTGTTGCTTAAACTTCCTCTAAAACAATCTGTTATGGTGTCGCAATTTGTGTGAGTATTTATATATCTTGTGTACAATTCATCTGACAAAGGTTAGGATTTGGAAATGATGAAGTGCTTTAGCTTTGCTGAATTCAAAAACCCATCTCACACACGTGTACAAGGGGATGGAGAAAGCAAGCCTTTCCTTTCTTTCGCCAATTACGAAATGAGGCTGAACTCTGTGGCAAGGAAGACCAGGATGATGCTGACACGACCAGAGACATTTATGCAGGGAGCCTCCATGATTGGTTTGAACCGGGAGATACTGCGCCATCAGGAGCCATACATCAGCCTGACAGCCCATGCAGGCAGCCTCAGTCCAGCCCACTGTGCTCGTCTCTCTCTCTCACCACGGTGGCGTACACATGGCCGTCACACACAGGGTGGCCAAAGCTCATAGTTGATTTTTCCGACGCATGTCCTGTGGAGTATTGCAAACTGCATTTATGTATGTGTGCAGCCCGTACCTGATTCTCCTCTATTTTTCCCTCTTTTCTTGAGTCGCCGTTTTAGATTTATGAGCATGAATTGGATTAGAGCTTTTTCCATTACACCGCCGCTGTAAATTTTCAGCTGACAAGTTTCGGTGCGTGTGAAATGTCCTCTGCAGCCTCACTGTCTTTCCGGACATGATGATGGCTTCTGGTGTGAAAGAGGCTGTTCTTCACAGTAAATAGCTCAAGTAGAGAGTAAACGTTTCCAATAGTTGGGCTGGCAGCTTCATCGTTCCATGTGCTGCCCGGGAAAATGAACACACGTACCGGAGAGAGCGAGTGAACGCCTATTAGGTTATTTGAGGTGAGGGTAACGTTGAGGCCAAAGTACATGTGGAAGGTCGTCGCCCCGTGCGCATTTGAAGTGAAAGTGAAATTCCATGCGCAGCCCATTTCAGTTCTAAAATGTGACTGACTGAGAAAAGCAGGACTGAAACAACAAGCTTTGCTTCTGTACAGCAGAAGATCATAAACTTGGAGACGGAATTATGTAATAGAAATGACTAGAAACACGTTTGATCCAGTGTTCTTAAGTTTCTTAGTTCTCACTAATAAGTGTGAAATCTGAATAATGTATGACACGTTTTGAAGTTTGTTCTCATTTTGAGTCATTGTAAAATATCTACTTCAGGCAATTTAGCAGCTCTTGTTAACCCTGCCTTGATTGTCTTTGATTATTTCACAGACGTGGATGAACTGGGTGTCGATTGGCTTCAGTATAGCTCTCTTCTTCACTGTGGCGCTGTGCTACAATGCTTCTTGCCCAACCTGTTTCTCTCCCTCCAACACTTATTGGACCATGCAGAGGCTGCTGGGAGAACCTATATTCTACCTACTGTGTGTTGTCACACCGATTGCTGCGCTTCTTCCCAGGTATCTATAACCGTAATTAAACCCTGTTGGAAGTATTTTATTTAACTTAAGTTAATTGAACCAAACATTTTTTGCACACTGATTTATATATTGTCATTCAAATGATGAATATTTATGCCAGTATATTTCTGTAAGTTGAATTTGGTGCAGTAATGTTTTGCAGTTTAGTTCAAAGTGCTTTAGAATTTTGTGTAATTAAATAATTTCAGAATATGAATATGTAATGTAGTAAATTACTATATTATTAACAACCACAGTTTTAAAAAGTGCAGAAAACAATTTCCTATTAATTTATTTCATTTTCTCTGTAGTTTCAGATTTAATTTAGATTTTGAATCACAGATTTATATATTTTATTATATTGTATTATATTATAGTTAATAGTTAATCATTAATAAGCTGATAATTAAATAATAAAATACAAAATTAAAGTAGATATTTATAAAATATTTTAAAATTAAATTTTTTTTAAATAAAAATAAAATTTTAAAAATGTGAAATTATTGAAATATTAAAATATCGGGGAGTACTTCAAGTAAATATTTTATGCCAAAAGGGTTTGGCTGACAAAAAAAATTTAAATCTTTATTTTAAAACTTATGTATTAAATATAACATTTTTATTTTATATATAAATATATAAAAATATGTATATGTGTCATTAAAACAATGTTATTTTTGTGCTTTCTAAGATCTACAAACGCAAATCAGATTGTTGGGGCTGGTGTCTGCTGCCAGTGGCCATGTAACTGCAGTGCTCATGGGAGTTTTAGTTTTTGCTGACTCTTTGTTGTTTTCATGTCTCAGATACTTTTATAGAGCTTGTCAGGGAACTCTATTCCCAAACCCTGTCCACGTGGGAAGACAACTGGACAAACTGCCAATGGACATGCGCAGGATCTTCCTGAGTCAGAGCCAGATGAAGCTGGGCTCCCTCGGGTCACTGTTTCCCCCCCGCGCCCCATTTTTCCCCCTCTGCAGGCCTTTTCAGAAAGACTACAGGCCCAGGGTAAAGCAAGCCCACATGAGTAGCACCAAACAGGAGAAAGCTATATCCAGCCCCATCCCATCAAAGAGCATGGAGATGCGGGACACACCTTTAAGCTCAAAAAACTCTGACAACCATATCACACTCAACTTCAGAATGCAGGAAAAAGTTCAGTCTTGCAGACAGGGCTCAGACGACCCTCTGTCTGAGAACTTACACTGCGTGAACGAAACTTCGAGTCCCGCTACAGGCACTTTGCCTTACACCAAAGACACTCTGGCCTCCAGGACTATTTTGGACAGCACAGGCTTGGAGGCCCCACTGAGCCCGACGGACCTCTGTCCGGTCGGTTTGCTCACCTCCACTCCCTTGCTTCCTCAAACAGAGACTATGCAGCTCACGACGCCACCCAGCTTTTTTGGGGGGCAAAAGCTGGAAGACAAGGACCATTCAAACCAAAAGTCCCTACTGAAACAGGCCGGGGATGTGGATCACAACCAGTCAACTAGCTGCCTACAAGAACATTCACTCAAAACAACATTTCTCTGATGCTTTCTACCTGTTACGCTGATTCAAATTTGCACGTTAGCTTTAAGAAATGTTATTATATATTCAATATTATTTTATGAAGATATAGGTTGGTACTACATATATATTGATAGATATATATTTTAAATGTATAAAGTTTGGAATTTTTTTTTTTTTTTTTTTTTTTTTTTGAGAGAGAGAGAGTGGCCAGCATATGCAAACTGGATGATCTTATGATTAATGACTGATTTTTATTTTTGTTTTTTTAAAACCATCTCAGAAGTGGAGGAGGTTTGTATCTCGAAGCAGAGGCAGTCCAGAAACATTCCTTTATCTGTTTATTTGAACCTGGATGTTCTGGCGCACTTTAAAGACCTTCCTGTCTTACCATTTGACACTCCTGATAGCACTACACTCATATTTCCCCATCCCAGAACAAAAAAAATCATGGTACCCTTCAATCTCAGTAGCTACAGGAATTTCGGTAACTCTTTACGAATAGAGTACATGAGAAGTCCTGCTCGAATAAAGGCATGAACTGATCAAGAACTAATAATGTGCGACAGGAGTCACTAAAAACAGCTTTAACATCATGGTAGTACATATTTGTTGTAGTATGTTTTAACACCTAACACTCAACTAAATCAAATGATTTCTATTACAAAGAATGTGAAGTGGCAAAACCTGCTCTGACTTTAATTAAAGATGCATGATTTTAATGCCTGAATAACATTTGCTTCACGTTCACATCTGCTGTTTCGTTAAGAACATTATTGGATAATCACGCTTTATCATTTAAATGAATAATCCCATTTAAAATCTAAGTAGTGTTTTCTTCGAATTCTTTGTCTACTTACTATCAAACATGTAGTTAAAGTGGCCATTATTCACGACTCCCTCTGATTCCAGTCATATCTCATGCTAGCGCTTAATTAGTTCTTGATTAGTCTGTGAGTTCATTCCCCATTAGTTCAACTATTTGTTCAAGTATTAGTACATGATTTATGTACGCTATTTATAAAGTGTTAGTGGAATTCCTTAAATATTCCTTTAAGTGTTGTGTTTGTGTTGTTAGATCCACTGACGACTTTAATTAGTGCTGAGCAAGAGATGCACTCTGCACTTGTTGATGCTGTCCAAAGGACTATGCATGACACTTGTACTCTATTGCATTCCGTTATTGAAGCTCTTAGACATCTACCAGATGTTAAAATGTCAGTGTCTCACACCAACATCATTACTGACTTACTAGAGTCAAATATTATCATGTAAAATGGAACTGTGCTCTAGTGCAGTTGAGCTTTTCATGCATATACAGATGGTGCTTATGGCAGGTTCCAGCTCAAGTATTTGTCTTTTTCTTCACTTTTTGCTGCTGCTTTTGTTTCTACACACATTCCTGCAGGATAGGATTTCACTTTTGCTTTTTTATATATAGTTCTATTCATTCAGTCATAGTGCAGAGTGCTTTAGGAAATAGAGGCTGATGCATCAAGCTAATTTGACAGTTAAGGATGCTGGGAGGTGGCCTGATTCAGTACATGTGCGAACAGAAAGGCCACTTTCCGCTGTTTAAGGCCTTTTTACAGTCTGATCTGTTGAGATATATGCATCTTCTGCTATTTGCTATGATTGTATTTTTCTGCTGTTTACTCTCTACATGATCTTGACCAAAGATGCAAGAAGCACATGACCGCTGGAGCATTAGTACTGTAACCGCTTGCTCAGGCTGATCACTTTATTAATTAGCAATTTAATTGGCTCAGGGCGGGCTACTCTGTTATGAAAGGGATATTTCCTCCAAAGTGACACACTTTTTTTTTTTTTTTTTTTTTTTTTTCCATTGTTTACTCGCTCTTGTCACTCCAAACCTGTTTGAATTTCTTCTGTTTAACACATAATAACTTTTTTGTTTCCCATGCAATGAAAGTCTGTGGTGTCCAGTGAAATTTGGACCCCATTGAGTTTCATTGCATGGACAAAAAAATATTTTTTTGGTATTCCACAGAAGAAAGTAAGTCATATTGGTTTGGAACGTCATTGAGGGGGAGTACACGATGACAGAAATGTCATTTTTGGCTGAACTCTCTCTTTAAGTGTCTTTATGCCCTCACCGCACAAGTTTCTATTCCCAAACTGTTCCTTTTTTTTTTCATGACAGAAATCATGTATTGTATGCATTAGTGTCTCGCTCGCCCTCAGGAACACAAGTATACGCTCATGAACACATTCCATTTTGATCAGTCTGTTCTAAAGGAATTAACGGACTAGTCCATGACTTTGGGACTTCTCATTGTTTTAAAGCTATAATATGTGTAGTGAATTGGTGGTTGGTTATTCGTTTGTTCCGCAAAAGAATATTCCACCATTCCGCAAATGTCAGGGGTGTGGCGTATTATAGAGTCCCCTAGAGAGATGCTAAAATAGTTTTTATGAGATGATTTGTCATGCTGTGCTCGCATAACCTCAAGGCCTCGCCAATCTGTTCATTCGGGATCTCATTTGGGCAGTCGCTATCAAAACCGCTGATTTATGAACAGCCTACCAGGAGGATTATGAGATCTATTGTGCTCATTACACAACGAATGGTGTGAACAGAATGTGCTCAGACCAAAAAAAAACAGGGGTGTTACATTAGAAAGCATCTTGATTGTAGTTTCCTGTCATTCATAAACGCAAAAACTCATGTTTTTTTTGAGGTGTATCTAGAGGGCGATGCAGTATTAAGCTGGGTGTGAGTGGGGAAAAAATGACTGATTCACTCTGTATGTGTCTGGATACTACAGTAAAACCCTAAAGAAGCTAATATGAAGCACACAAGTACTTTGTCCCGTCAGTTTTTCTTCTGCACAGCTCAGGTTCAGCGTTCGCCGCTTTGAGCAATATTTTCGTCTCGTTAAAACTGTACTGTGTATATCATCCAAAATGATTTTATTTTCGTAGTTTGATAAAGGCAACGTTTGTATGTGCTGAAGTGCTTTAGTATATGCAAGAAAACCGTTTTATACAATGTGGAATATATGTTATGTGCCTTAACACTGGAGAACGCTTATGTAGACGGCAATACATACAGTGAATTTTATATACATGCAGTATATGTAAAAGGTATTTTGAGTTCTATGAATAAATGAGGTTTAATAAAACAAAATCCTTTTGGTTTTTAACAAATTGAAGAGATTATGCTGTATTTTTGTTTGTTGATTTAGGTTGGAATGTGCCAGTACTTGGATCCCAGGTTTCAGGTCTGTCAAGTTCTTGGCCGAGCATCACATGCTGTAATAGAATCCAATCACAGCTGCATTCCAGAGCCTTTCCTTAACTTCAGGGCAGATCACCAGCAGGAATGCCGTCCTTCAGAGTTTGTCATAGCACACATGTAAGCGTTGGGTGGACTTTTTGATACCCAGCATGACTTTTATCACTGTCACTGCCATGACTGTTTCTGGCTCATTGTACTGTAATTGGTGTTTGTTAAAGTCACTCAAAGGTTCAGTTTGTTCTCACTGTAGACTCACTACGTTGCCAGCCCTTCATGAAAACACCTGTTTCAAGTGCTTCTCTGACATTTTGGAGGGGTTTGTTCAATCGTTCAATCGTTCTGTGTTGGTTTCTTGACAAAGAACAACTCTTTGTGTCATAAAACTGAAATAAATAAGAAAATGTTCCTTGTGCTCTCATTCTCTTGTTCGGTTTTCTACTGAACACTTTATAAGTTCAATTCAAATATTCCAAGTGATTTGGAGCCTATGTGTGATAAACTCAGTGTTTAGTATTACTGCAATACTATTGTAGTTTGATTAATGTTTTTCATTTCCATTTTCAATGTAATTTTGGTTAAGGTATTAACTGTATAATTGTGTTTTTGTTCTTTTTGTATTAGTTTTTAAAATATCTAGATTATTATTGATTTTAATACACACATAGTAATACATAGTAATCTAAATGAAAATGAGAAATGCTGTCCTGGTAACTAGATTAAAAAACAAATAAATTTACTTTATTTCAGTTCATTTTTATTTTAAGTAACAAAATATATTTTTATTATATAATTTAATAATTATGATTTTAGTTCACTATAATAACCCTGGGAATAGGCCAAATTTAAGTCTTCTCTTACGTTGTAGCTGCCAAACCTTCTCATATTTATTCGAATGGCGTATAAAAGCAGATTTATTATTCTCATGATCAGACTCATTGACATCTGCTGCATTTTGATGCACTATGTTGAATAGAATCTAATCATGTTAATTGATCATTTTGGTGTTTGATGGTCTTGGTGCCCATTGTTTTCTGTTGTATAGAAAAGAGCAGACTTTCTGCAAAGTAAGTCATATGGGTTTGGAACAAGTGAGTAAATGATTTATTATTTTTGGGTGAGCTATTTCTCTCAGCCCTGAATTGCCCTAAAACACCTCAGAGACTTGTTTTTTCACTGGTATTGCAGTTCATTGTAATTGCAGGATGGCTATAGCACGTGACAGCTGAGTGGATGCATTCACCTCAGGGAACAGCTGGAGACATTTCCCTTGGGAATGATACACACAACTAGCAGTGGCTGGAAACACCTGTCAGCTAAAGAAGTGCTTGGTCACACAAAGGCATGATGGCGTTTTGTGATTATTATATATTTTTTAATGCCTTTTACCTGGTGTTACACTGTCTCAGGTATGGCACTTGATGTTCACCCAGCTTATCAAGGCTTGATAGACAACACCCAATATATCTCTTCTTTTTTTTTTTTTTTTTTCTTTTTTTTTAATCTCATTTCGGTATTTGTAGAATTAGCCACCTACATCCAAGCAGAATTGTTTTTTTGTTTTTGTTTTTATTTTGTTTGGTGTGTTTTTGTTTTTGGTTCATTTTTGTTTTAGTTTGTTTTGTTTTTAGTTTGGTTTGTGTTTGGTTTATTTGGGTTTATTTTTGTTTTGTTTTGTGGTATGTTTATGGTTCATTTTTTGTTTTAGTTTGTGTTTTGTTTTTTAGTTTGGTTGTTTTTGGTTTATTTGGGTTTATTTTAGTTTGGTTTTTTAGTGTTATAGCAAATGACTGTGTAAATGTCAACCATTTCTCAAATTTTGCTTGGTTTATTAATCTAAAAAAAAAGTTGTTCATTTTAATACATGGTTTTAATACATGGTTTTTTGTGTTTTGGCCAAAATTAAATCAATTAAGTGGAATGAACATTAGGCATTTTTGGATTTGCTTATAATTAATCAGACATAAATAAAACATTAGTAAGATCCTAATAAAATATAAGTGAAATCAAAGTTCTGTTTTGTGTAAGTTTACAGCGGCCTGAGCATTAGTCTAAAACAACTTGATTTTTATTCTCTGATTTTTGTTGAACCAACATTGCTCTTGTGACTCAAGATATGTATTTACTTGGGAGAAAACTCTATACAGTTTTATCCTAAGCAGGACTTGGCAAGGCCTTTGGAACTGAAGATGGAAGATGGATGATATCTGGCCCAGAGTTGCTCTTGCTGGTCGTTGGGTGGTACGTTTAGCATCTGTGGTCCCTCTTCAGGAGGCAGGAAAGAGGTTATTAATGAATTTCCTTTCAAGCACGAAGCAGGGAAGGTTGTGCTGATGCTGCCATACAGAGCTTCCCTCCGGCCCCTGCCACTGGCAAATTACTGGCCGCCGCCTTTGCACATTTCAAAATCAACTTCCGTCATCCAGACAAGCAGATAATGGTCTTCCTTTACTTGCTAACGTGGTCTCTTTTCAGAGGTTAGCACAGCACACTAGAGATCTTACCTATGTCTTTTCCTTCATTCTCTCTTGTGCACTGTCTATTTGTGGTGATGAAGTTTGTTTTGCCTTTGCACCACGGTTATTTGTCCCTCAGAGTCCAACCGTCACGTAGTTTGTCATAAACAGCCACTAAACTCTTAAGCAAGGGATAATGTACAGTCGGCTGATTATTATTGCAAAATAAACCCCAAAAGACACATCAGGACCCTGATGTGAAGCACAGGTGTCTTTTATTGTCCTAAAGGGGTTTATTTTGAAATAATGACTGGCTTACTGTACATAAACACTTTTTTATAATTACTTACCAAACAAGGTAACACTTTATAATAACTTCATTAATAAATCATTAACAAATGTTGTAATAATGCATAACAGAATGCTTAACTCATGTCGTTCCAGTTGTTGAATTGTCATTATTTTTGTTTTCTTTGCACACAAAAAGTGTTCTTGTAGCTTCATAAAAATACAGTTGAACCACTGATATCACATGGACCATTTTATTGATGTCCTTACTACCTTTCTGGGTCTTGAACGTGTCAGTTGTGTTGCAGTCTATGCAGGGTCAAAAAGCTGTTGGATTTCAGCAAAAATTTCTTAATTTGTGTTCCCGAAGATGAACCTGAAGGTCTTACAGGTTTGGAACGACATGAAGGGGAAGTAATTAATGACAGAATTTTAATTTTTGGGTGAACTATGCCTTTAATTAGTAGCTTTCAGTCCTTCACAAATTCTTCATGTTAACATATTATCCATTAACTCATAATCACAGTCAGTCAAGGTCATATATTTGATCTTTGTTTGTTGTGTATATTTCTACTATTTACACATCTTGACAGATCATTTATTAATCATTTATTCATGTTTTTGCTGTACTCAATCTGAAGTAGAAACTATTATATATATATTTCATTTATAAATGTTTATAAACATTTACTAATCATTATTACCTTTATAAGCAGTCATCTCAATGGCAAAATGTGTCCCAAATTATCTGAATTTACCCTATTTTACCCATCTTTTTGTAAATGTTTTAAAAATGTTTACTAATCATTTAGTAGCTTTCATTGGACTTTTAAGCTACTGTAACATTGTGTAAACGGTGGTTAGTTAAGTTTAGCTAAATGCATGCTAAAGACATAACCCATATCGTAATATAAACAGACTGAAACCTGTTCCCATATAGTAATCAAATTGACCCCTGTATGTTGACCCCTTAACCCAGGGGTCACCAAATTTGGTCCTGCAGGCCAGTGTCCTGCAGAGTTTAGATCCAACTTTCCTCAACACACCTGCCTGGACGTTTCAAGTATACCTAGTAAGACCTTTATTAGGTTCAGGTGTGTTTGATTATGGTTGGAGCTAAACTCTGTAGGACACCGGCCCTCCAGGACTGAGTATGGTGACCCCTGCCTTAACCAAACCTGTCCCTAACCTTATCCGTATCACACCTCAATAGCAGCAAAAGTGTTGTAAGTTTATAAATACACATTTATTTGTATCGTGTCAATATTTTGCCTTTTCCATCTTTAAAATGTTTGTATCTTGCCCCCGAAACTTCCATCTTCACAAAAACAGCGAAAAGGCAATGAAAAGAAGATAGATGTTGCAGTTCTTCTGTTCTAGAGGTAACCGAGGGTTTGCTGTGAAATGTGAGGTTTAAATGTAATGCGATTCATTATTCATCTCTTTTACAGGTGTGAATCTTCAATTCCTTATGCAGCCTTGTAAAACAAGCTACTGCGGCAGTGTGTCTTCTTCACAGTTTCCCTTCAGGCTGCCTGTAGGAATAGTTCACTTGGGAGCGCATGTAGGGCTCATCCTGAGTTCGCGGTCAGAGTTTCACTTTAATAACCTCATACAGCGTCTCTAGAAAAGTTAATAATCATTTCATGAAATATGAATTAATTGTTGTCATTATTAATTTATCATTAGTACTTGCTAAGGCAAATCTCCCATTTTTGCTGCATAGAACCACTGGTCGAAATGCCCTCAATGCCCTCAAAAAATCAGGCAATGGTAAAATTATACTATTTTAAATTTGTATAATATTTACTTGCAAACCATATAGGAGAAAGATGTTTTGTGGGGACAATAAAACATGCCCCTTCAGTTTTTTTTAAGCCTTGTGTATTTTGAATGCAGCTTCCAAATGACAGAAAATTGCCGAATAATGTTTTTTATATTTGATATGCCAGCTGATAAACTGGCGCTGATCCAAAGACAAATGCGTTTTTACAGCGTTGCGCATTATAACCAATCACACACGATTCTGTTGAGATTATGAATGCAGTGGCCAATCAGAGGTGTTCAGATTAGTCATCGCTGAAACTCAATTGTTTTGTGCAGCGAGCAAGCTTGCCGACTGAATTCTGCTCACCGGTGAATTCTCACATCAGAAACAACGAAGTGCAGATGTGTGTACGATGTAAGTAGGATATTCATTTCACAGTGTAAACAGCTTCAGTGATTATAAGGGGAGTTTTTGAGATTTTTTTTTTACCGAGAGTTTTGATTAGACTGAAGTCAATGATAATGTTCTTTGATAATGTAAATGTTCTTTGCTCTTTCTATACAATGAAAGTCTTATAATTAACTTACAATTTGTTTTTTTAAACTCATATTAAATACAAAGTCAGTCATATTAAAAATATTTTATGAAATTATTACACCCATATCTGGTATTAAAGTCAAAAAAAAAGAAAGAAAAAAAAGATGGGTTTTATGCATAGTTAATAGATTAAATTTGTCTAAAATTAGGCGACTTTGCCCATTGCCCGTTATAGACAAAAGGTGCAAAATACTTTTTGCAAAATAATTTACTTACACATATTTGAAGAATTATTTCATGATATAGCTAACACGTTAGGGGATATTTCAAATAAAAAAGGGAAAATTAAATAAAACATAAGCCTACTACTGTGTGTGTGTGTGTGTGTGTGTGTGTGTGTGTGTTTTAAGGTTTTAGTTTTAGTGAAATATAATAACCCTTGTACAGAATAAGCTGCGATGTAGACCAGACCTTCTTGCATTTATTTAATGGCCTGCTACTCCAGACTAGTTACTGTGCTGCACTGCATTGTAACTCAAGGGTGTGAGAGTCCCTAAAGAATTGCCTTGAAGTGGCAGAGAGTACATTTTAAGCTTAAAATGAGATTGCAATTAGACAAATGAGACAGGACACCTGCTGAGTGACAGCCTGCCTCAGGTATGTGGAAGGGAAGGTCTTATTAAGATCATGACACACGCTGACACTCTCCTAATTGCCTCTTTGTCCCTCACCACACTCTCTCTCACTGTAACTGTGGCACATTTCCAAAATTCACTTAATGATCAGAAGAGCTGTTAATATTTTCTAAGCCCATTCGGCAACCTTCATTAACACTCCCCTGCCGTACCCCACCCCTGGGGGTGGAGCATGATGGGCAGACTCATGTATATTCATTAGTTGCATGCAGGGACATTTGGCTCTTTAGTGTTTAATGTGCATCCTGCATCTGGGAGGTCAATGCATCAGGTTGTGTGATGGGTGTTGGACATTCTCACTAAATAATACATGAAAGTAGTATTTGAAAGGGTTGTTCTAGCCTTTCCTCATACGGTGTGTCCTTGCACAGTACTAATCAAACAGACTAGCTAAAGACCTCCGTAAATCAGCCAAGGTACGTCAGCGTTTTTCCAGTAGTCATCCATCAAAGCCTGTGAAATCAGCTTATTGTATGACTGAGTAACAGACCTAAGTGTACAACATTATCCATGCATTTCTGAAAGATCAGGGCCCTGTTAGACTTGTGTAAGTAGGCCTTTGATTAAACAGCAAGGTTTAGTCCTCAATGCAGTTTATTCTTATCAAGAACTGAGAATCTGGAATTGTGATGTTCTATGTTCTGCTGGTTGAGAAACTAATTTATATTTTTGCAGATTACTGATTATAGTGCAAAAGCATTCTCTGAATCAATCAGTCTACTATTTTTTTTAATATGGGGGGGGGGGGGGTATTTTGGCATA
>JAFVLL020001361.1:0-17275 GCA_021397915.2 Tor tambroides
CAGAAACATCGAGAACACGAGCGCCAGGAAAACAGTGTGCGTGCACCTTACCTTTAGCAAGGGTAGCACGGACGTGCCGGACGATGGAGTCTCCAACGATCACAGTGTCGCGTTCCGTCTTGCGGAGGGGAGCGAAGCGATTCCGGGTGGAGATCTCGAAGACCGGAGGCGGCAGAGGGGGAAAGGTCCTCGCGCGGGGCTTGGCTCGCGTCTTCCGCTGCTGCTGCACCCAGGGTCTGTGGTGTCCCGGCACCAGAGTGAAGGAGACCCGGGAAGATCGCATCCTGGGTGCACGGGGCCTGTGCAGAGAAACACACGGAGTAGAGGTGGTAGGAGTGTTAGTATCGCGCTGTATACTTACCCCGGACTTGTGAGCGTGGGATGTTTCCAGCGCGGCTCTCTGCTCTCTCAGCTGGGCCTGCTTCTCCAGCAGCTCGTGGATCTGCTTCCCCATGGGCTCCAGCTCGAGCTGCACCGAATGCAACTCGAACGTGTCCTCACCTGCACTCAAAGGTAGACACAAATCTGCCATTAAAGCAACTAACGGTGAGTAAAACAATGGTAATGTGTGTGAATAGAATGTAAACAATGTAAGCAAGATTAGCGGCGACCACATTGGTGATGCTAACAGGCTAGTAGCGGACTTGGAAAATCAAAATAAAACTAGTGAAAGCAAGGCACTCTGATTGTTTTTGTTGTAGAATACAATAGGGGATATATTCACATTTTATAGAAACGAAAATGAAGGTATATAAAATTGATTTTAAGATTAAAAAAATAGACGATTTAGGATTAAATTGAGAGCTCCAACTCAAAACGCGGCAGCAACAAACAGATCATGTCTTCTCTGGTGGGCCAGAAGAATCGGTTCACTCCCACACGGTGCATGCATCTCACTTGCACCTGAACCTCATCAATGGCGGTGATGATGCCTGGGTAGATGTCTCCATCATATTTTATGACACACCACTTTTGAATGACTTCTGGACCCCATTCGATCTCTTCTGTCGTTGGTGTGTTGAAGCTTCATGCCTTTGTGTTATAGCATATACACTGTAGAATCTTGTCTACAGTGAACATGCAGCTCACGTTCCAGTACAACATATGCCCAGTAGATGTAGTGACAACCTGGTGTATTCTCATTGTTGATGGGACTTAGGGGATGCTGTCTGGCATGTCCTTCATTGCCCTGTCAATGGATTCTTCGCTTACATAAAACAGTTTAAGAGTGGTGCCTGTGTGCACCAAGGCCTCAAACAGATCCATTGCACTGTGGATATCGTGGCCGTGACTCACCAACCGATCGGCACTCCTCTTCATAACACCTCCAACCCCATCTTGTGCCCCTTTACCATGGCTGGCCTCAAAGAAATTCCATGTCCCAGCTTGGAATCCCTTTTTGTGGAGGAGGGAGGTGAAGAGGTAGAAGTTCCCCCTCTGGCGGTACTGCGTGCAAGCTCCATCGCTGAGGAAATGGACCACTGTGACAGCAGGGAAGAGATTCTTGACATAGGACAGAATGGGGCTTAGATGTTCCCATATGGCTGGGGGCCCCTTCAGTCTTGATGGCAAGATGGTGCTGAAGCAAACTGGCTCAGTGTCTGGTCCTACATATAGAACTCCAGTCTGCAGCATTGCTTGCTCATGGGAGACTCCAAAGTGCACTGCCTGGATCTCAGATGCATATTTATATATATAATTTTCAGAGAAGTCCACATGTATGATACATTCGTTCTCAGCCATGTTCCTCTTCATTTTCCTGCTGTATCTGTACTGTTGTCAGATGTTGAATGCATGGTGTTTGAATTTCACAAGCATGTCATTGAAGAGCTCGATGAGGCCATCTAGCGTGGTCTCGACCTTCTTTTTGACTGTCGTCTTGAAGGTTGTTTCAGTGTTGTCCTTTGTTTGTCCTTTTGTGTCCTCGGTGACCCACTGCATGTATGCCACCTGGGTGATGCCTTCATACTCCCTGAGCAAGGTGAACTCCTTCTCTTTGCAGTTCCCACAGTCATTGTACATGTACTTTTTGTTGGTTTGGTCACAAAGGGTTCAGGGGTGTTGAGCAACTTCATGCTGCAAAGTTTTTGAGCTACAAAGCCCAAGTTCTCATGCAATTTACACAAGCATGTTTCCCTATCAGAAAGGGTTGGGTGCACTACCGAGTAGGGCCGAAGTCTGCAAAACAGAGAATAGTAAACTGATTTCTTTGGATTCTCTGCCAAGTACTTTTTGTGCAGGTTCTTCAGGGTGTCCACAAGGGAACCACATTTGCATCCTGACCTTGGCTTGTGTTATGGTCTGCTTTTTCCCTGTTCACACGGCTCATGTCGTCTCTGGTGTAAAAGGCTCTTACATTGTTTTTGAATGCCTGTTCCATGCGGACACATTTCTTTATTGAGAAAGAGTATGCATTCCCTCCTACTGACTTCCATCGCCTTCGGGTGAAGCCAAGGGTACTTTTGGGCATATTTCTGTAGCCTGTATTTCTTTACAATGTTCCCTGTCACCAGGTTACTGATCAGTCTTCTTTCCTGACTATTACCTGCTTGTTGAATGTGTTGCTGTAGGTCTCCAGTCAATGCCTTATGGTACAGGGCTTTCCTTGCACTTGGAGTGTTTCTTGGCCTCGCATATCTTGCTTTTATTGCTGGAGACCCTGATCTCATCAACACCCATTGGAACCTTTTTTATATCGCTCTTTTAATATTTTTCAACTGCTAAGGCCTCTTGTAGCTCTTTCACTTTGTCATGAAGCTTCTTCCTCTCTTTCTTGGAATGCTTTCGCCCCTCTCTCTTTTGCCTGCTACATACATCACACATACTGTCACCCAACCATTTAACAGTCATTAAAAGGTTACAATACTCTATTCAGTTACTGTGTAGTTCTATGGAAATATAACTTCATAATATATACAGTACATTTTACTATGATACAGCAAATGTAATCAATAGACATTTAACTGAATAGCACAATGTAAAGTACTGTGGTACCACATCATATTACGGCTAAGTAATAACAGGGTAATACTATGGTAATATCTACAATATTACTTAGGAAATTACATGGTAATAACGGAAATTGCATGCCATTTCCTAAAGCCAAGTTCACACTACATGACTTTAAACGTCAGCAGATCGTTGTACTGTTCATACTACATGACTTGATTGTCTGTCTTTAAGTTGTTGTGGTGTTCACACTACGTGACAATACATAAATGATCTGCAACCAGGGGTTACACACTACACGAGCTGACAACAACTCTGTCATCCAACGACTCTACAAACCACGTTTTATCATGAAAACACACGCGAGAATTGGAACGGGAATGACGCGAAACAACACATGAAACAGGAGTTGTTTATTTGAAAATGGACGTCGGGAAGAAATTAGCGCTTAACCCGCAGGGGCCAGCCGTGGATAGTTGTAATTCACTGACAGCCAATCAGATTGAAGCATTTCAACAGCTGGCCAAAGAGTGGAAATGATGTCACAGCTAATCAGATTTTTTCATGCATTTATTTACCATTAATGGTCTAAATCATTATTTCACACAGCTTTTTATAAAACAAAATTATAAAATTTAACAATACATTACAGCAGCAAAGTGTTTTAAATTTGTGTCTTGCATTTGGATTACAAAGCAAAGGATTATGAATAAATTATTAATATTAAAATAAACACAGTAAAATAATAGTAGTATAACATTCTATGGTTATATTAAAAACATGAATGGTTATATTAAATAGCTGTTGAAATATAAATAAGAGGCATTTAAATTGAACTCAAACTTAGTAATATTCAAGTATTGAATGAAAATGGATTGAGTGATGGAGTAATATAAGTCACACTTAAGTTAAATGATCAGTTAAGTGTTTCCAAAACCATAGAAACTGTAAAATAAAAGTCATATGAAGTAGAACACAGCACTCATGAAGTAATTTGTAATTTTCAGTTGTTTTTATTAAATGCTTTAAGCACTTTTTAAGATTAGTAAATATCAATCCAAAATAATAAAGTAGAAAGAAAAATAGAATTCTGACAATATATTTGTATTACAATCTCACACGGAAAAATATACAAATCAAAATATACAGTATATACATGAGTTAAATATTTCTAAGGGGCAAAATATCAAGAAATATCATTTATTTTTTTCTGCCACCCATCTCTGTCTTTCCATCTCGTGAAACGCAGACTCATTAAACTCTCTCCAGGTCATCTCTTTCTGCGTGTTCTGAGGTTGGTAATTGGAGGGCAATGAACATATTTTCCTGCTATGCCATAGGAAAGCCTGTGTGTATGTGAGGACAGTTTGAACCCTGCTTCAGTTCCATTTTACAAAATCTGCACAAGCGACCAACGTGTCCAGTTTCAGGCCTTTCGTGTTTTTGCTGTCCTTTCTCCTCCACCTGTTTCTTTGTGGCCTCAAGTTCTCCCCAAGAACTCCATTTCCATAAAGCCTTGAAATGACATTTCTGGGGTTTGTTATTCCTTCATCACTGCAAGCATTAAAAGCCTTTGTGGAACAGTTGAAGTACTGACAGGGCCTTGCTGATTAAGAAAAAATGGATAGAGGAAACATCTTTGGCTGTCCACAAGCAAGACAAGTCTTTGTTTGTTTCTTCTTCTCCTGCTCAGGTTGCTGTTGCTGATGCTGCTCTATAATACCCTCCACAATTCTCTCAATGGTATTAAGAATTACGAGTGTGGTCAAAGCAGGTGCTGGTGGCTTCATTGTTACTACTGACACACTGGTTGTTTTACTATCCTCTTTCAAGACGTTTCTCTGGAGTTGTGTTTAATGAAGAACTGGTGTTCAGTAGTTTGGCCAGGTGCTTGACATACTGTGAAAAGTGCAGTTTTGTGGTCAAATGGAGCATGCTGTTTGGATCAGTAGAGGAATTGTGGACCATTGCTGCATACTCCTGAGGATGTCCTTCTTCTCACGGTGTTTATTAAGCAAGTTGTCAATGGGCTCCGTGTTTGTGGTCCAGTACAAACACCCTGCCACCAGTCTTCACAGGTCCAGTATGGGTCGCAGGTGAGGCCAGCATAGGCAGAGGTGGCATATATGTAGTTCCTACACAGAGGGGGGAAAAAATGAATTAATTTCTGCATTCTGAAAATTCTGATAGAGGCTCCACATGGGAACCATGATATGAGGACAGCGAGGGCACAGGCAGTGTAGCAGTGGTGTCTGCAACAAGTTGAATATTTAGTTTAATGTGTAAGAAAACAGAGTTTCTGCAGGTTTTATGAAGGTAAAGTTAAGACCTTTTTAAGACCAAGTAAATCAAATTTGAGGAACAAATGAGGAAAAACACAAATATGTTCTTTAAACGTAAATGTCTGGTGAGAAACACGAGTTGTATTAAGTTCAGAGTTTGAAAATACAATTTCCAACAGATAATCATAATATTTTTTTAATTCATTTTACAGAAACGCACTGAAACACTGCTCCAGACACTAGAATATGGAAATATCTTTTACTGTAGCTTCAGATCATGCTGCAAAAAAGTGTGGTTCTTCCTCAGTATTTTTGTCTTGTTTTCCAGGGCAAATGCCTAAAAATATAGAAATATAGATACATTTACTGGAGATACAAAATGACATGAAATGCAAAGTCTTCTTTGAAGTGATTTTGTGATTAAAACAAACTAATATCTGCCATTTGGCAAAAAAAAAAAACTTAATTTAAAGGGAAGTTGTGATAAGCCATTGACAAATATTTGTTATTTTTTAAAGTATAAACTCACTTAATTCAGAGACAGGAGAAGACATATGATGATTACTGTGTACAGAATTTTCCAAACTCAACAGAACGTGAAGTTTTAATCCAACATAAACCGATCTGAAAATGCGGCTGCTAATGGCTGCTAATCATACGTGATTGTTTCACCACAGGGTGTCAGCGCTTTAAACTAGTAATCGCGATGCTGAAGTGTGTGTTGGATCTGATAAATAAGATCAGAATGAACCTTTGTTTATCTGTATTAAATATGTTAGTCACTATTCTGTGTCATATTCTATGTCATCATTTCACTGTATGTAGCGCCAAAATATGAATAGGCCTATTCAAAATAGTCACACTGTCAACGTGTTACTGTTAAAATTATTTAAATGTTTAGCATCGTCAAATAAGGCAGTTAGCGCACATTCTTTCAGCCATTTTAAACACTGGAATAAGAGCACCAATGCACACAAACAATACTGCTCTAATGAAAATTAGCCATTTCAAAATTGCAATTGAAGTTAAACCATATAACCACAAAATTAACTCCATGGTAAAACTATGGTTAATTTTCGTAAGGGTGTTCATTCATAATCCATTTATAACTGTACATTCAGTAGGTATAAAATATCAGTAAAAGAAAAATACCGTTCATGAAAAGAAGCGCTGATGCGGCAGGTTAGTGGGGAAATATAATTTATTTATTATTCAGAACGCACACTTGGAAGGATAATATATTTATAGGAACATTTCAGCAGGTTGAAAATAATTCATGTTAATGCAGAGAATATGATTAATTGTTTTTTAAAGAAATGCCAGCCATAAAATGTAGTAATAACGTCTTGGTTACATACGTAACCCTCGTTCCCTGATGGAGGGAATGGAGATGTTATGTCGTGACTCAACATGAGGGGTTTACTTGAGAGCCCCAATCCGCTCTGATTTTAAGAGAAAACGCCAATGAAATTTGGCTAGTGGATTTTGCATGCCTGAGCCACTCCCTGTGCATACGGATATAAATAGGCGACAGGTGCATCCACTCATTCAGGTTTTACGCTGAGGAGCCGAGAACGTGTCCCTGGCAACCAGCGATGGTTCGAGGTTGTGGCATGGGGACATAACGTCTCCGTTCCCTCCATCAGGGAACGAGGGTTACGTACGTAACCGAGACGTTCCCTATCTGTCAGTCACTACGAGTTATGTCGTGATGACATAGGGGGTCCATGGAAAGTGCCACAACCTGAACCCTGTCACAACCCTGTGGCATTGCAAATGTTGACAAGGAGCCATGTGTCAGACAAATGCTATGCAAGGGTCGTAACCTTCCCAACGCCCCAGCGCAAATTCGCTGACCTTGGCACCCGCAGGGACCAAAGGTGAGTATATCGCTGCTGGAGATAGCCATGCCGCTGTTCCTAGCCCAGAAAATCTTTTCTTTAGAGAAGGGATTTCAACCTTCATGAAAGGTGCTTCACGCCTTTCCTGTTTGTTGTTTACAGCTTGGCAGTAACGATGGGGAAGCGAGCCTTCCGGAGAAGGGTGCTACGGAGGCCACATCCTACCCGTAGGGAGGTATCATGTGGAGACACTGATATGGACTGACCCAGGCCTGGGGCAGTACTACATATGGAATGGAACTCTGAGGCAGGTCCTACCTGAGAGCAGGGAGGAACGACTGCCAGCAGAGCCTGACAGAATGGTCTGTCAAAGGGAAGACACGGGTTCACCGAGAGGGAAACCTTATCGTGGAAGAAACACATATGGGATCGCCCGAAGGGAATCAAGCCATATGGACACCTAGCCCAGTAAAGGGGCTGACCGGAGACCCGGGCAAGCTAGCACTGATACTGGGCCTGGCGTCAGACTGCTCCGCCCAGTCTGACTGCCGAGGGTGCTGGAGGATACTTCAACCAGGGTTCGCCGTCCGGGGAACTTACTGGAGGAGGAAAAAAGGCGCTCGCATCCCCGGGTGAGGGGGAATGGCGCAGCAAGCGTGACACCGGCCAGCTCTTCCCGCCAATTACCTGTTACCCAACACACGGGAAGAAACTGGCTCAACGCGGAGACTGTAAAATCTTGCGAAGGTGTTCGGTGTCGCCCAGCCCGCAGCTCTACAGATGTCTGCCAGAGAGGCGCCGTGCGCCAACGCATAGGAGGAGGCAACACTCCGTGTGGAGTGAGCCCTCACCCCTAGGGGGCACGGCTCGCCTTGGGATTGGTACGCCAAGGCGATGGCATCCACTATCCAGCGAGCCAACATCTGCTTGGAGACAGCCTTCCCTTTCTGCTGACCTCCGTAGCAGATGAAGAGGCCCCCAAGTCATCCAAAAAGGTGACGAAACAGCCCTGACAGGGGCAACCCGGAGATGTGGGGAGCTGCTCTTTTTCAGGAGACGGCGAGGACAGCGTCACTCCTTCCCCCGGAGGAGGGCCGGGTGGAGAATCCTGTGTTTCGTTTTCTTTCTGTTCCGCCGCTGGCTCAAAGGCCAGTGGTACCCACATTTTCAGTAAAGGAGCACAATTGCACAATGTCTGTGCGAGAAGGCTCACTGGGGGAAACGCATACTTGCGAAGAGCCCGAGGCCAGCTGTGTGCCAGCGCATCCATGCCGAGGGGGGCCTCAGTCAGGGAGTAATACAGCTGGCAGTGGGAGGACTCGCGGGAAGCAAACAGGTCTACCTGGGCTTCCCAAATCGACTCCAGATCAGCCGTATTGCCTCGGGATGGAGTCGCCATTCTCCGGGGAACGTGAGTTGTTGTGAGAGAGCATCGACTGCACGATTGAGCTCCCCCGGGGTGTGGACGGCACGCAGCGACTTGAGCCGCGTCTGACTCCAGAGGAGGAGATGGCGGGCGAGCTGTGACATGCGACGTGATCGTAGACCTCCCTGCCGGTTGATGTACGAGACAGCCGCAGTGTTGTCCGTGCGGACCAACACGTGCTTGTCCTGCAGCAGTGGCCGGAACTGCTGCAAGGCCAGGTGCACTGCCAACAGCTCTAGGCAGTTGATGTGCCAAAGCAGTCGAGGCCCTGTCCAGAGCCCCGAGGCTGCCTGCCCATTGCATGTGGCACCCCAGCCCATACTGGAGGCATCTGTTGTGACAACAACATGCCGGGACACTTGTTCTAAGGGCACCCCGGCCCTTAAAAAAGCAAGGTCCGACCAGGGGCTGAATGAGCGGCGACACGTCGGCGTGATGGCCACCCGATGTGTACCGCAGCGCCATGCCCATCTCGGGACTCGGGAGTGTAACCAGTGCTGGAGTGGTCTCATATGAAGCAACCCGAGCGGCGTGACTGCGGCTGCGGATGCCATATGCCCCAGGAGCCTCTGAAATTGTTTCAGGGGTACCACTGTTCTGCCTCTGAAGGAACTCAGGCAGTTCAGCACTGACTGGGCACACCCGTTGGTGAGATGCGCCATCATACTCACCGAGTCTAACTCCATACCGAGAAAAGAGATTCTCTGCACAGGGGAGAGCTTTCTCTTTTCCCAGTTGACCCAAAGGTGCACCGCAACCGCTCTCTCCACCTGGGGAATGTCAACGTACCCCCTGGCCGCCCCACCATCGAGGGTAGTTAGGACGGAGGAGGGAGACGAGTGGCTTCTGGCTGAAAAAGGGGCCGTCCACGACTTTGTCAGCTCCTCGTGCACCTCCGGGAAGAAAGAATGCAGTTGTAAGTCGCGCCCCGTCCCGAGAAACCAATCATCCAGCCGCGAGGGCTCGGGACTGGGAGGTCTGTTGACCTCCAGCCCGATGCTCGCGGCTGCCCGGGCAAGCATGGCCGTCAGCTCCGGGTCCAATTCGGCGGCAGCCGCAACACCCGAGGGGGGCAGCCCCGCCGAATCTTCATCCTCAGATGACGAAAGCCCATCCCCTGGTGCTGCGATCAACATCCAATCCTCTGGTGGCACACCGAATGAAATGCTGGGACCATCATGAGCGGGAAATCACTCGGGAACCGAGCGGGACGATCGCTGCGGGAGGAGTGAGAGATCCGCAGGGATGGACCCGGCGGAGAAGCTCTCACTGTAACCCTCAGATCTCCCAGAGCGCTAGCCGGCGGTCCTCTGCTCGTGACAGAGAAACCGGGACTAGTAGCAGCATAGGGTGCCTCTTTCTGCAGAAGAGAGAGGCGAGATCGCAGCGATGCCATGCTCATACGCCCACAGTGGACGCATGAGTCATCCACAAACGAAGCCTCAGCATGCTGGATGCCCAGACACTGAAGACAACGCTCGTGACCGTCAACAGAGGACAGGTAACGACCGCAACCAAGAGAACACGGACGGAACGGCATCTTTAAAAAGACGCGAGCCGTCCATGATGAGAAACTGCTCTTTTAGTTGAAGCACCCAGGGGAATCGCTGAACCAACAGGGACACCGCTGTATGTGCTGTAACGCCAACCAGGAACAGCTTCTTTCTTCCAGTCAGGAACGGAAAGGCTTTGTGGAGAAGAATCATTCACCCACTCGGCTCTGAAGCAAAAATCTGAATGAGTGGATGCACCTGTCGCCTATTTATATCCGTATGCACGGGGAGTGGCTCAGGCATGCAAAATCCACTAGCCAAATTTCATTGGCGTTTTCTCTTAAAATCAAAGTGGATTGGGGCTCTCAAGTAAACCCCCTATGTCGTCACGACATAACTCGTAGTGACTGACAGATAGGGAACCTGCATTTTCATGAGAAACTGTCTGTATGTAGGTGCGCTGAACGCTAACTGGAAACTCCTGAGCCGTAATAAGTAGAACGCGGAAGTAATTGTGCAAGTAGTCCATTGTTGCTTGCAGCTATATTTCTTCTTCTTCTTCTCAAGCATGGCCTGAGGGAACATGAGTAGTTTCAGCACAGTGCCACCTAATGGTTAGAAATTCTTTAAAAAAAAAATACATTTTTGTTTATAACTTCTGAATAGTTTGGCCAAAAGTCATAAGACTGGTCTCTTTAGATTTGGTGCATTATACCGAATCGAACGGTACCAAATTTTCCTATGTCAGCCATTTTGGGCATTAGCCATTTTGAGTTTCATGGTAAAATGCTGTATCAACAAATGTCTTTAACAGGAGTCTCCAACCGTGCTCCTGGAGAGCTATCATACTACAGAGTTCAGCTGCAACCTTAATCAAACATACCTGAACCAGCTAATCGAGGTGTTCAGGGGTACTTGATAATTACAGACAGGTTTGTTGAAGCAGGGTTGGAACTGAAGTCTGCAGGAAGGTAGCTCTCCTGGAGCGGGGTTGGAGACCCCTGGTCTTTATAGAGTAAGTAAAGACAGCTCTTTAGCTCTTCATTTTGCGTCTGCTGTGCTTGGCCCCTTAATTCTGCTTGCAGCCATATTTTTATTTGTTATTACTATATGTGAATATAAATTTCTCATTCTCCTCAGGCTTTAACCCCAGATGGGACTGCACCTTTAAGTTCCAGCTTCATGTGCCAGATCTGGTATTAGTACGCTTTAAGGTTGAAGACCATGACTACGCCACCAAGAATGATTTTCTGGGCCAGTTTACGCTTCCTTTAACAAGCATGCGGACAGGTATGATTTGTTGATTCTTTACTGAACACAAACTGCTCTATTGTGACTGCACAGACTCATTCTATAACATCTGTTCTGCAGGTTACAGACATGTTCATTTGCTGAAGGCAGATGGCTCTAGTATGTCTCCCTCCAGTCTCTTCATCCACGTTAAAATCACACCTGGCTACAGCAGCCCTGCTGGACAAGTGGGCTTTCATAATGCCAGAGAATAAAGCAATGAGTTAAAGTGCTTGGAGTGCCCTTATCTGGGAAATTACATTTTTTATATCTAATTTGAGACCCAAAATTGCCACCAGCCATTTCACACTGTGAAAATGAATATGTTTGTCTTGTTTTCCAGTAAAAATAAGTAAATATCCTAAAAATGTTCATTTTATAGAGAAATGAAATGACAAGACAAGACTGAATACAGTGAATACAGTGTAAAATAGCAAGACATGTTATGTGTCTTGAATTAAGTTAAGAATTGTGACATTCGTATGTTATCATTACTTGAAAAAAGACTATGTTCAAGAAATATATATATGTATATATATATATATATATATATATATATATATATATATATATATATAAATAAATATAAAATAGTAATGATAATTATTATTATACAGGTACATCTAAAAAAATTAGAATATCCTGAAAAATTAATTTTTTTATTTGTAACTTATTTCAAAAAGTGAAATATTCTAGATTCATTACATGTAAAGTAAAACATTTCAATTTATTATTTTTATTTTGATGATTACAGCTTACAGCTCATGCAAGTAAAAAATCCAGTATCTCAAAATATTAGAATATTACCTAAGATCAATCAAAAAAAGGATTGCAAAACAGAAAAATTCAAGTTCTTTAAAGTATGTTCATTTATGCACTCAATACTTGGTCGGGGCTCCTTTAGCACAAACTCCAGCATCAGCGAGGTGTGGCATGGAAGCAATCAGCCTGTGGCACTGCTGAGGCACTACTGAGCCTTCAGCTCGTCTGTATGGTTGGATCGACTGTTTCTCATCTTTCTCTTGAAAATATCCCATAGATTCCATATGGGGTTCAGGTAAGGCATATTGGCTGGCCAATCAAACACAGTAATATCATGGTCAGTAAACCACTTGAAAGTGGTTTTGGCACTGTGGGCAGGTGCTAAAGTCCTGCTGGAAAAGGAAATCAGCATCTCCATATAATTTTGTCAGCAGATGGAAGCATAAAGTGCTCCAAAACCTCCTGGTAGACGGCTGCATTGACTTTGGACTTGATAAAACACAATGGACCAACACCAGCAGACGTCACGGCACCTCAAATAATCACTGACTTCGGAAACTTCACACTGGACTTCAAGCAGCTTGGATTCTGTGCCTCTCCAGTTTTCCTCCAGACCTTGATTTCCAACTGAAATGCAAAATTTACTTTTATCTGAAAAGAGGACTTTGGACCACCGAGCAACAGTCCAGTTCATTTTCTCCTTAGCCCAGGTAAGATGCTTCTGACATTGTTTCTGTTTCAGAAGTGGCTTGGTAGCCCTTTTCCTGAAGACGTCTGAGCGTGGTGACTCTTGATGCACTGACTCCAGCTTCAGTCCACTCCTTGTGAAGCTCTCACAAGTGTTTGAATCAGCTTTGCTTGACAGTATTCTCAAGCTTGCGGTCATCCCTGTTGCTTGTGCACCTTTTAATTTCTTCCTTCCAGTCAACTTTGCATTTAATATGCTTTGATACAGCACTCTGTGAACAGCCACCCCTTTCAGTAATGACCTTCTGTGACTTACCCTCTTTGTGGAGGGTGTCAATGATTGTCTTCTGGACCATTGCCAAGTCAGCAATCTTCCCCATTATTGTGATTTCAAAGAACAAGAGATACCCAGAATTTATACTGTAGGGATGGTCCTTTAATGAAACTCAAATATAAATATTCTAATATTTTGAAATACTTGGACTTTTTACTTTCATGAGCTGTAAGCTCTAATCATCAAAATTAAAACAAAAAAAACTTTTGAAATGTTTTGCTTTACATGTAATGAATCTAGAATATATGAAAGTTTCACTTTTTGAAAGAAGTCGCAAATAAAAGAACTTTTTCACGATATTCTAATTTTTTGAGATGCACCTGTATTTTATATATATATATATATATATATATATATATATATATATATTTATATATATGCAGATGTAAGCATATTCCAAAGGTACAATGTTAATGCTGTTATGTGATGTCTTAAAATGGCAAAGCAATACATTTAATATGCACCAGCCCAAGTTATATAAATGTTATGTTACATTTCCTATGCAGCTAAGAGTGGAATTGACTCAGAGATGAAGCATACTTGTATATGTTATGTCGACAATCGCTGAGTCGAGCCAATATAATCCTTATGTACTTAGTACAATAAGAGCTCTCACTACAGCACTTAGATGTGAACACAAAGACAAGTAAAGAAAGAAAAAGTGATTTTTATTTGTTTCTTAGATGTCATATTGCCAAGTTAACTCTAAAACCTTTTAAACATTTGTTAAAGTATTTACTGCATTTAACTTGTGTAACAGTTATTTAGTCACTGTCTCAAATTTTAATTTTTATCATGTATTTATAGAATAGTTATTTTTAGGATATTGCTCTGTCTTGAAGTGCAGTTTTGGCTTCAGTAGTTTTAGTCTAATTAGAAATGCTTGAAAATGCTATGATCTGTTTATTTTGCTATACATGTTACCTGATTGGCCAATATGATATTAATATTAATGAATGGAATCAATGCCAAGTACTTTGTCATATAACCATTTTAAAAAAGCCATGTTAGAGTCATGAAATGGAGAATCAAAATATTCTTGATTTTTAGACATACATGGGATTACTCTACATTAAAATCATAATGCAAATTTCAGAACTCAAACTAACTCCCCAGTTTTAAATGTGAAATATTATTTTCTACCATTCTGAAACGCCCACATTTAAAATCTTAAGAATTGTGATATCACAATTCTCCTTGACACACTCCTTAACATGTGTCATTGTCAAGAAGGTGTGTTCTGAACAACTCATGTCTGTCCATCAATCAATCACAATACTGTTAGGTAAAGAAGGACATTTTGGTGCAATATAAGATGCATTATATAAACTAACCCAGAGAAACATCAAATAAAAATCTGAAACTGTATTTCATGACCATCGTGACCTGTGATCGGTGTAATATGTAAGGGCCCATGATGTGAATCAAACCAATGGCTAAAAATTCACTTTCACACTGTTCATTTTAGTAGCATGAAAACCGTCTGTTATTTATATTGTGATTATTTTATATGCAGAAAGTTCAGTCCAAATGCAATGACAGGACATTCTACCTGCCTGTTAATCTATTTGCATACCTCCGTGCAGCCAATCGCGAGAGATTGGGGCGTGGCTACCATAGCAGGCTGAGCCAGAAGGTGTTTAAGCCAGTTTGAAAATGGAATTCAGATTCTATTACAGAAGTACACATGCAATTTGAAGATTTACCAAAAAACACAGACATAGACAATGGGGTAAAACAAGGGTACACATGGAATTGTGTTTTGTAAACAAAAATTGAGGAATTTGATGAAATGTTTGAGTTTCAATCGATATAGTGAACTTGCAGAGTTTTTTTCTCAACAGGCAAGCTAAAATTAAGGTAAAAGTATTCCTGATATGTTGAACCGCATGCCTTCAATTTTATAGACCCATAAGAGCTGTTTATGTTGTTTGAGTTAGTTGAAAGTGTAACACGTGAAAGGGGCATTTTGACAATATATTATTATTACATATATACATCCTTAGAATATATGAAGTTATAAATATTTTTATTATATGTATTTAAACTAATTTTAATATGGGTATTTAACATATGGTATGGACTTATAAGATGAATAGTTTATATCATAATGCATGTGTCACACATCAAAGGGAGCGTGGAGACGCAGGAGATAACTCAAAAACAGACTTTTAATAACCAAAACCAAAGAAAATACAAAGTAGCATGGGGAAATGACAATAGACACCAGACGCTAGACACAGGAAAACACTGGGATTAAATAACTGGACTAAACAAGGATAATTAATCAAACATAGGAGCAAATGGAACTAAATGGGAACAGGAAAACCAAATATGGGCATAATGAAACATGAGGGAAAACTAGGAGCACAGGGGAACAAAACACAACAACACAGGAGTACAAGGGCCCATTTCAATAAGGAGGTTTAACCAACTCTGAGTTTAAACTTGAACTCTGAGTTGACTTACCGAGAGATTGAAAACTCAGAGTTTTCGGTTTCAGAACAGCTGAATTGTGCTAGTTCATTCAATTCTGAGTAGGTTGACTCTGAGTTTAGGACGTGCACCACTACTATGAAAAGTCATGATCAGTGGAGCGATGAAATTATGATTCACCATGGCAACAGCTCCCGCCAAAAAGACGTCCGCGCCTGTACTTCCGTCAATGCGTAACTTTAATTCTTAATAACTGTTAATAACCTAATAACTGTTATAATATCAGAGATGATAACTAAATTATTGAACTAGTATTCATTTTAATGGTATCCCATGGCAAAAAAACAAAAAACAAACAAAAACGTGTCAGCAGCTAAAAATGAAGTAGCCTATAAAAACACTATTCAAACAATGTAAAGCTTTAAGCATGAAAGGTTCATGGGTGTAGGCTAAATGACTTTACAAACATTCGACATTAAATATCATTCAGTGTCTATTTCAATGCACTCCCGTTTTTTCCTCATAGTCTAACATTCTTTTCACATAATTAAATATTCTCTGATCCAACCTGTTACATTTCTTAATTAGAGTAATAAAATTAACTTGTACTCAGTCGACAGCTTAAGAAGGCAGAGGCACTCAAAAAGGGGGGAGAACCTGCACCAGCACCACTGACAGATGAAGAGGAGATGGTCAAGTATTGGAAGAATTTTAAAATATAAAAGGAAAAAGAATAAATTTTGCTTTGTATTTATAGGAAATAAAGATGACCAAATAAATTATGAATAATTTGTGTTTATTTAACAGCTGTGGTTACGACATATATCTCATACTACCCTTACATCTGGCATCCTTCCATTCCATACAGTAATCAGTTTCATTTTCAGAAGGTGCGATGATGGAGATGTGCTTGTCATCAATGCATCCAACCACACTGGAAATCCTGAAGGAAATTCTGATTACTTCCTGAGGTTGCAGCAAGATGTTATCAAGTGAACGTTATTTATCAGATTAGCCTCATTTAAACCGATTGCTACACCACTGACCTACAGTCCTGTGAAACTCCTCTTTGACGGATTTGTGCACAGGAAAAATTCTCAGAAAGAGCGTGAGAGGGAGGCACACTTTCCTTGTCGGTCTGCATACAGCGCTCTTACTAATGTGCTCTGCATCTCCGATGTTTCAAAGAAAACTACCATTTAAAATGGTACCGTTCAAATAAATATGCATGTGAATATGGCAAAAAATAAATAAATAAAATAATAAAAAATAACATAAGGTATTTAGTCTTGTTTTCATGAAGAAAAGAATTTGTTCATTTTTCTTTTTTTCAAATTTATCTGCAGACTTTATCTGCCAATGGGCTAAGAAATTAAAAATGTTATTGTTTCCTTTTGCATTAAGACTATTTTTCTTATGGTGGACAATTTTACATATTTGCACTTAAAGGAATATCCCCCAGGAAACAAGGCTAAATTATACCATTTTTTATGTATAGAAAATGCATCTTAACTTAAGAATTTTTAGATATTTGTACTTGAAATAAAACAAAAATTCTCAGCAAGAAAAGCATTTTTACAGCGTGCACGAATTAATAAGCTATTTAAACATCGCTTATGCTGTAAAACAGGGGAGGAGACCGAGAGAAACTCTGGGTTTACCAAAGAAAACCTGCTCCCGACCAGGGGTGCGTTTCCCAAAAGCAACTATGGTCGCAAGTTCCGTCGTTACCAATAGAGTTCAATGGGACTTACCACCATAGTTAGCTAACGATG